>OY743135.1:0-15222 GCA_963555685.1 Acrobasis consociella | reverse complement strand
AAATTAATAAAATAAATAAAAAAATTATTATTCAAATAACAAATCTAAATAAATAAATCTTAAAATTATTTATTTGATAAAAATTATACAACACAGAATAATTTTTTAAAATATTAAATATTCCTTGACCTCTATATAATTCTCTTCACCCTATATCAATATTTTTTAATAAATTTTGTCTTATAGATAAAAATAAATAACTTACCCCATATGTAGATAAATTAGGTATAAATCACATTAAACATAAAAAATTTCTTAAATTATAAGTATTTAAAAATTTATTAAAAGAATAAATATCTATTTTTCTAATTAAATATCCCATAAATCCCCCTAATAATCTAACATTAATAACTATCATTTTTATCTTAAAAGGTAAATAAATTATATAAGGATAATAAAAAATTATTCAACTTAATAAAGAACCACTTACTACTCTTATTATTAATAATACAAATATACTTTTTAATATTACATAATCCTCATCATATAAATTATATACTGAAATTAAATTATAATTATTTAATATTAAATATATAATTAAACGAATAGTATAAAATATAGTTAATCCTGTAGAAATATAATATAAAAAATAAATATATATATTTAAATTTCTTATTGAAACTACCTCTAAAATTAAATCCTTAGAGTAAAACCCTGCTAAAAAGGGGATTCCACATAAAGCCAAATTTGAAATATTTATGCATAAAGAAGTAAAAGGTAAATAACTTCTTATACCCCCTATGCATCGAATATCTTGAGTATCATTTATTATATGAATAATAACCCCTGCACATATAAATAATAAAGCTTTAAATATTGCATGAGTTAATAAATGAAAAAAAGCCAAATCAGGTAATCCTATTCTTAAAACTCTTATTATTAATCCCAATTGACTTAATGTTGATAAAGCAATAATTTTTTTCAAATCAAACTCATAATTAGCTGAAATTCCAGATATAAATATTGTTAAACCAGATAGTAATAAAAATAATTTTAAAAAAAAAATATTTTCTAATAATAAATTAAATCGAATTAATAAATAAACACCTGCAGTCACTAAAGTCGAAGAATGGACTAATGCAGAAACAGGAGTTGGAGCTGCTATAGCAGCAGGAAGTCATGCTCTAAAAGGAATTTGGGCTCTTTTAGTTATAGCCGCTATAATAATTATTGTACCAATAATTCTTATAATATAATCATTTTTCATAAATTCTAAATAAAAAATATAATTTCAACTTCCATAATTCAATATTCAAGAAATTACTATTAAAATTAAAACATCCCCAATTCGATTAGATAAAGCAGTTAATATTCCTGCATTATAAGACTTAAAATTTTGATAATAAATTACTAAACAATAAGACACTAACCCTAATCCATCTCACCCTAATAAAATTCTAATAATATTTGGACTAATAATTAATAAAACCATTGAAAATACAAATAATAAAACTAAAATAATAAAACGATTTAAATTTAATTCTGATCTTATATATCTTTTTCTATAATAAATAACTACAGAAGAAATTAATAAAACAAATATTATAAATAATAAAGATATTCAATCTAATAAAATTGACATTTTAATTCTAATTGAATTAAAAGAAATAATTTCCCACTCTAAAAAAATAATTATATTATTTATAATAAAATAAGTTATTATTATAAACATAAATATTCTTATAAAAAATAAAAAAAAAAATATATTAAAACAAATTGAAAATTTTATATAAATAACCTAAAATGAACTTTTTCATAATTTTGACACCACAAATCAATATTTTAATTTAAATTATTTAAGTATAATCAAATTATTATATAATCAACCTTCATAATTAATATATTTAAAGGTAATCAATGTAAAATTAATAATAAATACTCTCGAGAAACCCCCATATAAAATCTATAAATTCCATTATAATATTTTCCATGTTGAACATATGCATATAAATATAATCTATAACCTGCTCTAAAAAAAGAAATTATTATTAATATAATTATTGATAATCAAGATCATCTAACTAATCTATTAATTAATCTAATTTCCCCTATTAAATTTAAAGATGGGGGAGCTGCTATATTAGAAGATAATAATAAAAATCATCATATTCTTATAGAAGGTATAAAACTTATTATCCCCTTATTAATATATAGTCTTCGTCTATGTAATCGTTCATAATTAATATTAGCTAAACAAAATATCCCAGAGGAACATAATCCATGACCAATTATTAAAATATAGGATCCTATATAACCCCAATAATTTATAGTTATAATTCCCCCAATTACAAGTCTTATATGTGATACAGAAGAATATGCAATTAAAGACTTAATATCAACCTGACAAAAACATTTTAATCTAATATAAAATCCTCCTAATAATCTAATTACAACCCAAATAAAATTTAACTTTAATCTTATTTTCTCTATTAAAATTATTACTCGTATTATACCATACCCACCTAATTTTAATATAATACCAGCTAAAATCATAGATCCTGATACAGGAGCTTCAACATGAGCTTTAGGTAATCATAAATGAACAAAATATATTGGCATTTTTACTAAAAAAGCCATAATTATAGAAAAATATAATAAATAATGATCAAAAACTAAAAACTTTATAAAATAAATTATAATATTATTAGAATTAATAAAAATGTAAAAAATACCTATCAATAAAGGTAAAGAAGCAAACAAAGTATAAAATAATAAATATATTCCAGCTTGAATTCGTTCAGGTTGATAACCTCAACCAACAATTAATATTAAAGTAGGAATTAATCTACCCTCAAAAAAAAAATAAAATATAAATAAATTTATAACTGAAAAAGTTAAAAACAACATTAATAATAATAAAATTAAATTAAATATAAAAAATTCAACATAAAAATTAACTTTATATAAATTTTCTCTAGCTATAATCATTAAAATACAAATTCAAATTCTTAATATAATTAAACCAAAAGAAATTATATCACAAGAATATATATATCTTAAATTACAATAATTTCCTAATATAACTGTTACATTCATAAATAAAAATATCATTAAAAATATTATTATCTGAACCAATCAAAATATTTTTTTTTTTAAACATAAAGGAATTATAAATATTATTATTATTAAAAACTTTATCATTTATTATAATAAATTAAAACTTTGAAAATAATCATTCCCATGGGTTCGAATTATAGAAACTAAAATAGATAATCCTAATGCCCCCTCACAAACAGAAAATACTAAAAAAACTATTAATATATATATTCTATTTTCAATATATATAAAATATAATAATAATATATAAAATAATCTTAAAACAATAAATTCTAAACTTAATAAAACAATTATTAAATGTTTTTGCTTAGAAACAAAAATTAAATTACCTACAATATATATAACTAATATTACAATTATTATATTAACTATCATTAGTTTTTATAGTTTAAAAAAAACATTGGTCTTGTAAATCAAAATTAAGATTTTTCTTTAAAAACTTCAAAGAAAAAGATACATCCTTATCAATAATCTCCAAAATTATTATTTTTAATTAAACTATTCTTTGAAATTATAAAAATATTTATTTCAATAACAATAATTTCTCTATCAATTATTATATTTTTTCTTAATCATCCCCTATCAATAGGATTAATAATTTTAATTCAAACTTTATTAACCTGCATTATTACAGGTATAATAATTAAAACTTATTGATTTTCATACATTCTATTCTTAACTTTTTTAGGGGGATTATTAATTTTATTCATTTATGTGTCTAGAGTAGCTTCTAATGAAATTTTTAAAATTTCATTCAACTTAAAAATTTTATTAATTATACTTTTATTAATCACTATAATTTTATCATTAATATATATTAATAACCTATCTTGAATAAATTTTTTTCAAAACTTAGAAATAAATAATTTTTATTCTAATTATTTATTTTTTAATAATGAAAATAAAATTAACTTATCTAAATTATATAATAACCAAACATTTATAATAATAATAATAATAATAATTTATTTATTTATTACCCTTATTGCCGTAGTTAAAATTACTAATATTTTTTATGGACCTCTACGAGCATCTTTATAATTTATTTTACTAATGATAAATAAATTTCTTCCTATACGAAAAACACACCCAATTTT
Organism: Acrobasis consociella; assembly: GCA_963555685.1. Classification (NCBI taxonomy): domain Eukaryota; kingdom Metazoa; phylum Arthropoda; class Insecta; order Lepidoptera; family Pyralidae; genus Acrobasis; species Acrobasis consociella. The sequence continues at coordinate 11,068 of OY743135.1, read as the reverse complement.
AAAAATTATAAATAATTCATTAGTAGATTTACCTTCCCCCTCAAATATTTCCTCTCTATGAAATTTTGGATCTCTTTTAGGTTTATGTTTAATTATTCAAATTATTACAGGTTTATTTTTAACAATATATTATACTGCTAATATTGAACTAGCATTTTATAGAGTAAATTATATTTGTCGAAACGTTAATTATGGTTGATTAATTCGAACTCTTCATGCTAATGGAGCATCTTTTTTTTTTATTTGTATTTACATTCATATTGGACGAGGTATATATTATGAATCTTTTAATTTAAAATATACTTGAATAGTAGGAGTTATTATTTTATTTTTATTAATAGCTACTGCTTTCATAGGATATGTTTTACCTTGAGGACAAATATCTTTCTGAGGAGCTACAGTAATTACTAATTTATTATCTGCAATTCCATATTTAGGAACTATATTAGTAAATTGAATTTGAGGGGGATTTGCAGTAGATAATGCTACTCTTACTCGATTTTATACATTCCACTTCCTATTCCCCTTTATTATTTTAATAATAACAATAATTCATTTATTATTTCTACATATAACAGGATCTAACAACCCCTTAGGTATTAATAGAAATTTAGATAAAATTCCTTTTCACCCATTTTTTTTATTTAAAGATTTAATTGGGTATATTATCATATTATTTTTATTAATCATATTAACACTAATTAACCCATACTTATTAGGTGATCCTGATAATTTTATCCCCGCAAACCCCTTAGTAACTCCAATTCACATTCAACCAGAATGATACTTTCTATTTGCTTATGCTATTTTACGATCTATTCCTAATAAATTAGGAGGAGTTATTGCTTTAATTTTATCAATCCTAATTCTTATCATTTTACCTATCACTTTTAATAAAAAAATTCAAGGAATTCAATTTTACCCTATTAATCAAATTATATTCTGATCATTAATTACTATTATTTTTCTTTTAACCTGAATTGGAGCTCGACCAGTAGAAAATCCATATATTATTACTGGACAATTATTAACAGTATTTTACTTTTCATATTTTATTTTAACCCCTATTATAAATAAATTATGAGATAATATAATTTTTAATTAACTAACTATAATTAATGAGCTTGTTAAAGCATTTGTTTTGAAAACTTAAGAAAGAATAAATATATTCTATTAATTTATACTAAAAATAATTAACTTATTTATTAAAATAATAATTTAATCCCTATATAAAATAATAAAAAATTTAATGAAATTGGTAAATATCTTTTTCAAGCTAAATATATTAATTTATCATAACGATAACGAGGTAATGTCCCCCGAACTCAAATAAATAAAAAAGATAAAAAAACTAATTTAAGATAAAAAATTATATTTATATTATAACCCCCTAAAAAAAATAAAACAAATAATATTCTTATAAATAAAATACTAGAATATTCAGCTAAAAAAATTAAAGCAAATCCCCCTCTTCTATATTCAATATTAAATCCTGAAACTAATTCACTTTCCCCCTCAGCAAAATCAAAAGGAGTTCGATTTGTTTCCGCTAACATAGAAGAAAACATACATAAAGTTAAAGGATATATTAAAATAATAAATCAAATAAATTCCTGATATATAAAAAATATTATTATATTAAATTCTATAATTATTAAAATAGAAGATATTAAAATTAAAATTAAACTTACTTCATAAGAAATTGTTTGAGCTACTGCTCGTAAACCACCTAATAAAGCATAATTAGAATTTGAAGATCAACCCGCTACCATAACTGTATAAACCCCTATTCTAGTACAACATAAAAAAAATATAACTCCTAAATTAAATCTAATTAAATTAAAATAATAAGGAATTAATGTTCAAATAATTAAAGATAAAACAAATCTAACTACAGGAGAAAAATAATAAGAAATATAATTAGAATATCTAGGATAAGTTTGTTCTTTAGTAAATAACTTAATAGCATCAGAAAAAGGTTGTAAAATTCCTATAATCCCAACTTTATTTGGCCCTTTTCGAATCTGAATATAACCTAATAATTTACGTTCTAATAAAGTTAAAAAAGCAACTCCAATTAATACCCCTAAAACTAAAATAACCACCCCAACTAAAACTATTAATAAATCATTTATTAAAATTACTATCTATATAATCATATTATATATTAATGACTTCTAAAACCATCACATTTATCTGTCAAAATAGTTATCTTCATTATTAATTAAATTTTTAAATTACTTTAATAATATTCAACACATAAAATTTAATTTAAATATTTGATCCTTTCGTACTAAAATATTTTCATTTTCTAAAGATAGAAACCAACCTGGCTCACACCGGTTTGAACTCAGATCATGTAAGATTTTAATGATCGAACAGATCAAAATTTTAAACTTTTGCATTTAAATTTTATCTTAATCCAACATCGAGGTCGCAAACTCTTTTTTTTATTTGTACTAAAAAAAAAAATTACGCTGTTATCCCTAAGGTAATTTTTTCTTATAATCAAAAATTTTGGATCATTTATTCATTCATTTATGTAATAATATAAAAAAAGTTAATTATATTTTTCTATCACCCCAATAAAATAAATTAATTAATTTTAATTTTAAATTAAATATTATATTATAATTAATTAATATATAAAACTCTATAGGGTCTTCTCGTCTTTTAAATTTATTTTAACTTTTTAATTAAAAAATTAAATTCTATATTTATAATTAAGAGACAGTTTATATTTCATCAAATCATTCATACAAGTCACCAATTAAGAGACTAATGATTATGCTACCTTTGTACAGTCAATATACTGCAGCCCTTTAATATATTATCAGTGGGCAGATTAGACTTTAAATTATCCTTCAAAAAGACATGTTTTTGATAAACAAGTGAATATAAATTTTTGCCGAATTCCTTTTAACTAATTTTTATTTATTTTACATATTTATATTATATAAATATACTAATTTTATCATTATTAATAATATTATTTAATTAAAAATTACATTTTTATATAAAATTAAATAAAATTAAATTTTATATGTTAATTAAATTATTTATAATAAAATTATAAATTATAAACAATATAAATTTTAAAGTTTTAATATATAAATTTTAAAATTATTATAATTTTTTATTTTAAAGCTTATCCCTTAAAATATTATATTATAATTATTAAAAATTAATTAATTAATTTTTAATTTAAATAAATACAAAATTAAATTTTTTTCTAAAAAAACTAGATATCTTAAAAAACGATTAACATTTCATTTCCAATTAATTATTAAAAATATTTTTGCTACAATAACTTTTATAATTAATTATCTCTTTTTAATTCGAGAATATTATAAAATAACTTTTTTTTTATAAACTCTGATACACAAGATACAATAATTTAAATCTACTTTCTAATTAATTTTATTTTCATTATTATTTCAAATTTCTTTCACAATACTATTTCACTATAAATTATTTAATTTTTTCTATTAAAAATACTTTAACCCCCAAAATATTCTTATTTAAAAATTCTTTTATTATTTATAATTTATTAATTTTAACCCTTAAATTAATTGATTAAATCAATATCATTTCAATGTAAATGAAATACTTATTCAAGCTCTAATTTATTCTTTCTAGAAACACTTTCCAGTACCTCTACTTTGTTACGACTTATTTCAATTTATTAATGAAAGTGACGGGCAATATGTACATATTTTAATTTTTAATCATTTTAATAAATTAATTATAATTACATTTAAATCCACCTTCAATTAATTATTACAAATTAATATTCATTTAAATAAATTTATTGTAATCCATTATATTCTTAATTATAATCTGCATCTTGATCTGATTTAATTTTTATTTTAAATTTTTAAATATTATTTTTATTTAAAAATATTTTTTTAACAACGATATACAAAATAATAAATTAAGTAAATTTATTCGTGGACTATCAATTATTAAACAGATTCCTCTAAATGAACTAAAATACCGCCAAATTATTTAAGTTTCAATAAATAATTAAATACTATTTTAGTATTATTATTTTAATTTATTTATAATAGGGTATCTAATCCTAGTTTTTTATTTAATTTATTAATTTCATATTTTAAATATAAATTTATATTAAATTAAAATTTCACCTAATAATTTAATATTTAATTTAAATTTTAATATTAATTAATTCTACTAATAAAATTTATTTTAAATTTTGTTTAACCGCAACTGCTGGCACAAAATTAGTTTTTAATTTAAATATTACTAAATCTTAATTTCTTAAATTTTTAATATTAATTACTATAAAATAAATATTATTTATTATTTAAATAAATAATAATTTATACAAAAATTTATATGTAAAATAAATTTTAAATAAATTTTTTAAACTATAAAAATTTTTATTTATATTATTAAAATTAAATATAGATTTTTTTTTTTTTTTTTTATATTAAAATATTTATTATAAATTATTAAATATTAAATATTTTCTTTTTCTCTTTTTTTCATAATATTAAATATAAAATTTAAATTTTATATTCATCAATTAATATTCATTTAAATAAAAAAATATTTATATTAAAACATTAATTTAAGCCATTATTTAATATATTATATTTATTTATATACATTAAATATATATATATATATATATATAATAATTTTCTTTTAATACTTTTATTTAACCGTTTTTAATTTTTTTTTATATAAATAAAATAAATAAAAAATTAAAAATAAGCTAAATTTAAGCTTTTGGGTTCATACCCCAACTATAAAGGATTCCTTTTTTTTAAAAAAAATAAAGTGCCTGATTAAAGGATTATTCTGATAGGATAAATTAAGTAAATTTTTACCTTTATTATATTTTATAGAATTAAACTATATCTTATAGTATCAAAAACTATAGTGCATCTTACACTAAAATATAATATAATTATTATATAATAATTTTAATTATTAATTAGAAATTTTTATTTCTTATTTTAAATTTTTCTTATAATAAATTCTAATAAAATATTTTTTTTATTTATTTTATTTTTTAGTACTTTAATTTCTATTTCCTCTAATTCTTGATTTGGATGTTGAATTGGTTTAGAGATCAATTTACTTAGTTTTATCCCATTAATTTCTAATTCTAATAATATACTATCATCAGAAGCTTCATTAAAATATTTTCTTATTCAATCTATTGCCTCAATTAATTTTTTATTTTCTATTTTATTAAAAATAATTTTATTAAAAAATTTTGAATATAATAATATTATTTCTATTATAATTAACTCATCACTTCTTATAAAAATAGGTTCTGCTCCTTTTCACTTTTGATTCCCCAATATTATAGAGGGAATATCTTGATTTTATAATTTTATTTTAATAAGATGACAAAAAATTACCCCCATAATTTTATTATCATATTATTTTAATAAAAATTTTATAATTATTATTATTATTTTAAATTCTATTATTGGAGCTATTGGAGGTCTTAATCAAACTTCATTACGAAAATTAATGGCATTCTCTTCAATTAATAATTTAAGATGAATATTATCATCTATTATAATCAGAGAAAATTTATGAATATTTTATTTATTTTTATATTCCCTTATTATTAGAAGAATATGCTTTCTTTTTTACATATTAAATATATTCTTTATTAATCAATTATTTATTTTAAATTTAAATTATATAATTAAATTTTTTTTTCTTATTAATTTTCTTTCTCTAGGAGGTTTACCCCCTTTTATTGGATTTTTCCCAAAGTGAATTATTATTAATTTTTTATTAATTAATAAATTTTTTATTGTTACATTTATTTTCATTATAATAAGATTAATTATTTTATTTTTTTATATTCGAATTATTTATTCTTCCTTTATATTTAATTATATAAAATTAAAATGAATAAAATTTTTTATTAAAAATAATTTAATATACTTTATTAATTTTTTTTCTTTTATTTCTATTTCAAGTATAATTCTTAGAACTTTTTTTTTTCTTTAAGGTTTTAAGTTAAATTAAACTAATAGTCTTCAAAATTATTTATAAAGATATATTCTTTAAGCCTTAATAATTTTTCTTATTCCTTAAAATTTGCAATTTTATATCATTATTGACTATAAGACTTATAATAAAAGAGAATTATATCTCGTTAATAAATTTACAATTTATCGCTTACCCTCAGCCATTTTATTTTAGCGAAAATGACTTTTTTCCACAAATCATAAAGATATTGGAACTTTATATTTTATTTTTGGAATTTGATCAGGAATAGTTGGAACTTCTTTAAGATTATTGATTCGAGCTGAATTAGGTACTCCTGGATCTTTAATTGGAGATGATCAAATTTATAATACTATTGTAACTGGTCATGCTTTTATTATAATTTTTTTTATAGTAATACCTATTATAATTGGAGGATTTGGTAATTGATTAATTCCTTTAATATTAGGAGCTCCTGATATAGCTTTCCCCCGAATAAATAATATAAGATTTTGACTTCTTCCCCCATCCCTTACTCTTCTTATTTCAAGAAGAATTGTAGAAACTGGAGCTGGGACAGGATGAACAGTATACCCCCCACTTTCATCCAATATTGCCCATGGAGGAAGATCAGTTGATTTAGCTATTTTTTCATTACATTTAGCTGGAATTTCTTCAATTTTAGGAGCTATTAATTTTATTACTACCATTATCAATATAAAATTAAATGGTTTATCTTTTGATCAAATACCTTTATTCATTTGAGCTGTAGGAATTACAGCTTTATTATTATTATTATCTTTACCAGTTTTAGCTGGAGCTATTACAATATTATTAACAGATCGTAATTTAAATACATCTTTTTTTGATCCTGCTGGAGGGGGAGACCCTATTCTTTATCAACATTTATTTTGATTTTTTGGGCATCCAGAAGTTTATATTTTAATTTTACCTGGATTCGGTATAATTTCCCACATCATTTCCCAAGAAAGAGGAAAAAAAGAAACATTTGGATCTTTAGGAATAATTTATGCAATAATAGCAATTGGATTATTAGGATTTGTTGTCTGAGCTCATCATATATTTACAGTTGGAATAGATATCGATACTCGAGCTTACTTTACATCAGCAACTATAATTATTGCTGTTCCTACAGGAATTAAAATTTTTAGTTGATTAGCTACTTTACATGGAACTCAAATTAATTATAGACCTTCTATATTATGAAGATTAGGATTTGTATTTTTATTTACTGTAGGGGGACTTACAGGAGTAATTCTAGCTAATTCATCCATTGATGTTAGTCTTCATGACACTTATTATGTTGTAGCTCATTTTCATTATGTTTTATCTATGGGAGCTGTATTTGCAATTTTAGGGGGGTTCATTCATTGATATCCTTTATTTACAGGTCTATCACTAAATCCTTTTCTTTTAAAAATTCAATTTTTTTCTATATTTATCGGAGTTAATCTAACATTTTTTCCCCAACATTTTTTAGGTTTAGCAGGAATACCTCGACGATATTCTGATTATCCTGATGCTTTTATTTCATGAAATATTATTTCTTCCTTAGGTTCATATATCTCAATATTAGCTATTATATTAATACTTATTATTATTTGAGAATCTATAATTAATCAACGAATTATTTTATTTTCTTTAAATTTATCATCTTCTATTGAATGATATCAAAATCTTCCCCCAGCAGAACATTCATATAATGAACTCCCTATTTTAAGAAACTTCTAATATGGCAGATTATATGTAATGGATTTAAACCCCATTTATAAAGGATTATCCTTTTTTTAGAAATCGCAACATGATCTAATTTTAATCTACAAAATAGAACATCTCCCTTAATAGAACAAATTATTTTTTTTCATGATCATACTTTAATTATTTTAATTATAATTACTATCTTAGTTGGTTATTTAATAATTAATTTATTTTTTAATAAATATATTAATCGATTCCTTTTAGAGGGGCAAATAATTGAACTAATTTGAACTATCTTACCAGCTATTACATTAATTTTTATTGCTTTACCTTCTTTACGATTATTGTACTTATTAGATGAATTAAATAATCCTTTAATTACCCTGAAATCAATTGGCCATCAATGATATTGAAGTTATGAATATTCTGATTTTAATAATATTGAATTTGATTCCTATATAATTCCAATAAATGAAATATCCCCTAACAATTTTCGTTTATTAGATGTAGATAATCGTATTATTCTTCCCATAAATAATCAAATTCGAATTATAGTTACAGCTACAGATGTTATTCATTCATGAACAATCCCTTCCTTAGGTGTTAAGGTAGATGCCAATCCAGGCCGATTAAATCAAACTAATTTTTACATAAATCGACCAGGAATTTTCTTTGGGCAATGTTCTGAAATTTGTGGGGCTAATCATAGATTTATACCTATTGTAATTGAAAGAATTTCAATTAAAAATTTTATTAATTGAATTAATAATTATTCTTCATTAGATGACTGAAAGCAAGTACTGGTCTCTTAAACCATTTTATAGTAAATTAGCAATTACTTCTAATGATTATAAAGAATTAGTTAAATTATAACATAAGTATGTCAAATTTAAATTATTACAATATAACAGTAATATTCTTTTATTCCTCAAATAATACCTATTAACTGATTAATATCTTTTTTTTTATTTGTATTTATTTTTATTTTATTTAATATAATAAATTATTATATCTTTAATGTTAAAATAAAAATTTCATCGATTAATAATAAAATTTCACATAAAAATTTTTTCTGAAAATGATAACTAATTTATTTTCAATTTTTGACCCCTCTACTAATTTATTTAATTTACCTTTAAATTGATTAAGAACAATAATTGGACTTTTTTTTATTCCTTATTCTTTTTGATTAATCCCTAACCGACATTTTATTTTTTGAAATTTTATTTTAAACAAATTACATAATGAATTTAAAACTTTATTAGGTAATAATGTAAATTCTAATTCTTCTACTTTTATTTTCATTTCTATATTTTCTTTTGTTTTATTTAATAATTTTTTAGGATTATTCCCATATATTTTTACAAGTACTAGTCATTTAACTTTATCATTATCACTATCATTACCATTATGATTAAGATTTATATTATACGGATGAATCAATAATACTCAACATATATTTATACATATAATCCCACAAGGAACTCCAGGTATTTTAATACCTTTTATAGTTTTAATTGAATCTATTAGTAATATTATTCGACCTGGAACTTTAGCTGTTCGTCTAACTGCTAATATAATTGCAGGACATCTATTAATAACTTTATTAAGAGGAACAGGATCAATTATACCTTCTTATTTAATTTCTATTTTAATTATTATTCAAATTTTACTTTTAATTTTAGAATCAGCTGTAGCTGTAATTCAATCTTATGTTATTGCAATCTTAAGAACTTTATATTCTAGAGAAGTTAATTAATGAAAATAAATTATAATCACCCATTTCACTTAGTAGATTATAGTCCTTGACCTTTAACAGGAGCAATTGGGACAATAACTTTAGTTACAGGTATAATCAAATGATTTCATAATTTTAATATAAATTTATTAATTTTAGGATATATCATTATTATTTTAACAATATTTCAATGATGACGAGATATTTGTCGTGAAGGAACCCTTCAAGGAAAACATACTATTTTAGTTACAAAAGGTTTACGATGAGGAATAATTTTATTTATTATTTCCGAAGTTTTTTTTTTTATTTCTTTTTTTTGGGCATTTTTTCATAGAAGTCTTTCCCCCAATATTGAAATTGGGTCAACCTGACCTCCTATAAATATTATCCCTTTCAATCCATTTCAAATTCCCTTATTAAATACTATTATTTTAATTACATCAGGGGTAACTGTAACTTGAGCTCATCACGCTTTAATAGAAAATAATTTTTCACAAATAACTCAAGGACTATTTTTAACTGTATTTTTAGGAATTTACTTTACTATTTTACAAGCTTATGAATATATTGAAGCTCCATTCACTATTGCAGACAGAATCTATGGATCAACTTTTTTTATTACTACAGGATTCCATGGTCTTCATGTAATTATTGGTACTATTTTCTTATTAATTTGTTTAATTCGCCATCTAAAAAATCACTTCTCTAAAAATCATCATTTTGGTTTTGAAGCAGCAGCTTGATATTGACATTTTGTTGATGTAGTTTGATTATTCCTATATATTTTTATATATTGATGAGCAAATTAATTTATTTATATAATATATTTAGTATATTTGACTTCCAATCAAAAAGATTAAAAATTAAATTTAATATAAATAATTTTTTTAATTTTCTTATTATCAATCTTAATTATTTTTATTTCAAATATTATAATGTTTTTATCAATTATCCTATCAAAAAAGTCTTTTTCAGATCGGGAAAAATGTTCCCCATTTGAATGTGGGTTTGACCCTAAATCTTCAGCTCGAATTCCTTTTTCTTTACATTTTTTTTTAATTACAGTTATTTTTTTAATTTTTGATGTAGAAATTGCTTTAATTTTACCTATTATCCCATTATTTAATTTAGTAAATTTTTTAATTTGATTTAAAATTAGTTTATTTTTTATTGTTATTTTATTATTAGGACTTTATCATGAATGAAACCAAAATATACTTAATTGAACTAATTAAATAGGATTTTAGTTTAAAAAAACATTTGATTTGCACTCAAAAATTATTGATTTAATCAATTTATCTTAAATAAGAAGCAAAATTTGCATTTAATTTCGACTTAAAAGATAGAGATAATTTCTCCTTATTTAATTGAAACCAAATAGAGGTATATCACTGTTAATGATAAAATTGAATTTTTAATTCCAATTAATTATATTTAGAAATATAATTAAATTAAGCTGCTAACTTAATTTTTAGTGGTTAAATTCCATTAATATTTCTATTTATATAGTTTATTAAAACATTACATTTTCATTGTAAAAATAAAATTTTATATTTTTATAAATATTTAAAGATTAATTAATCTCCCTAATATCTTCAATATTATGCTCTTATTATAAGCTATTTAAAT
>CAUVWO010000015.1:0-72765 GCA_963555685.1 Acrobasis consociella | reverse complement strand
ACCGAGGTTACCTTATACCATCGAATTTTTCATACATTTTGTTCGAACATCAAAAATTTTTGTACAAATTGAGTCGACTTTTGTTCGCATACGCTAGATAATACACCCCGTTGTATAAGTAAACCGTTCCGTACAAATTTTGTATAGTAAAAACATATTTTTTAACGATTTTTTGCCAAATTTCTTCTAAAACACGATTTATTTAATATTTTCGACATAAATACTCACCTGGCATCACTTTTTTGTACCGAGACCCCCCTTTTTATTGATCTAGCTTCGTTCTGGCCGCGGTCCTGCATCCTTTTGCCGCTTTCCCGTAGGAAATCGGCAAAAAATTGCACCTGAAAACATAAAAATATACATATTAATATACAAAACTTAACTTTTTTCACAAACTTTAGATCAAAAATCGAAATTTTCCCATAACGACTGATCGGCTTTTACGTTTTTCCTTTAGAACACGTTAAGCCGCATCTTTATTCCAATAGTTTATTTCAGTAGATTCAATAGTTTCCAAATTAACTTAACTTTTCTTTCAAAATTGTCAATTTCTTCATACAAAACAGCACTTTTTATTTAAAATCTCCAAATTTTTCCCTTTGACCGTGTCGGTGTTTACTTTTTCTCGTAATACTGACTGTGCTGCATCCCTGGACACCCCATTTGCCAGTGTGGGTTCAGTAGTTTTTGAGTTATATCGATTTTTTATTGACTTTATTCTGTGACGGTACCTAAACCGAGGTTACCTTATACCATCGAATTTTTCATACATTTTGTTCGAACATCAAAAATTTTTGTACAAATTGAGTCGACTTTTGTTCGCATACGCTAGATAATACACCCCGTTGTATAAGTAAACCGTTCCGTACAAATTTTGTATAGTAAAAACATATTTTTTAACGATTTTTTGCCAAATTTCTTCTAAAACACGATTTATTTAATATTTTCGACATAAATACTCACCTGGCATCACTTTTTTGTACCGAGACCCCCCTTTTTATTGATCTAGCTTCGTTCTGGCCGCGGTCCTGCATCCTTTTGCCGCTTTCCCGTAGGAAATCGGCAAAAAATTGCACCTGAAAACATAAAAATATACATATTAATATACAAAACTTAACTTTTTTCACAAACTTTAGATCAAAAATCGAAATTTTCCCATAACGACTGATCGGCTTTTACGTTTTTCCTTTAGAACACGTTAAGCCGCATCTTTATTCCAATAGTTTATTTCAGTAGATTCAATAGTTTCCAAATTAACTTAACTTTTCTTTCAAAATTGTCAATTTCTTCATACAAAACAGCACTTTTTATTTAAAATCTCCAAATTTTTCCCTTTGACCGTGTCGGTGTTTACTTTTTCTCGTAATACTGACTGTGCTGCATCCCTGGACACCCCATTTGCCAGTGTGGGTTCAGTAGTTTTTGAGTTATATCGATTTTTTATTGACTTTATTCTGTGACGGTACCTAAACCGAGGTTACCTTATACCATCGAATTTTTCATACATTTTGTTCGAACATCAAAAATTTTTGTACAAATTGAGTCGACTTTTGTTCGCATACGCTAGATAATACACCCCGTTGTATAAGTAAACCGTTCCGTACAAATTTTGTATAGTAAAAACATATTTTTTAACGATTTTTTGCCAAATTTCTTCTAAAACACGATTTATTTAATATTTTCGACATAAATACTCACCTGGCATCACTTTTTTGTACCGAGACCCCCCTTTTTATTGATCTAGCTTCGTTCTGGCCGCGGTCCTGCATCCTTTTGCCGCTTTCCCGTAGGAAATCGGCAAAAAATTGCACCTGAAAACATAAAAATATACATATTAATATACAAAACTTAACTTTTTTCACAAACTTTAGATCAAAAATCGAAATTTTCCCATAACGACTGATCGGCTTTTACGTTTTTCCTTTAGAACACGTTAAGCCGCATCTTTATTCCAATAGTTTATTTCAGTAGATTCAATAGTTTCCAAATTAACTTAACTTTTCTTTCAAAATTGTCAATTTCTTCATACAAAACAGCACTTTTTATTTAAAATCTCCAAATTTTTCCCTTTGACCGTGTCGGTGTTTACTTTTTCTCGTAATACTGACTGTGCTGCATCCCTGGACACCCCATTTGCCAGTGTGGGTTCAGTAGTTTTTGAGTTATATCGATTTTTTATTGACTTTATTCTGTGACGGTACCTAAACCGAGGTTACCTTATACCATCGAATTTTTCATACATTTTGTTCGAACATCAAAAATTTTTGTACAAATTGAGTCGACTTTTGTTCGCATACGCTAGATAATACACCCCGTTGTATAAGTAAACCGTTCCGTACAAATTTTGTATAGTAAAAACATATTTTTTAACGATTTTTTGCCAAATTTCTTCTAAAACACGATTTATTTAATATTTTCGACATAAATACTCACCTGGCATCACTTTTTTGTACCGAGACCCCCCTTTTTATTGATCTAGCTTCGTTCTGGCCGCGGTCCTGCATCCTTTTGCCGCTTTCCCGTAGGAAATCGGCAAAAAATTGCACCTGAAAACATAAAAATATACATATTAATATACAAAACTTAACTTTTTTCACAAACTTTAGATCAAAAATCGAAATTTTCCCATAACGACTGATCGGCTTTTACGTTTTTCCTTTAGAACACGTTAAGCCGCATCTTTATTCCAATAGTTTATTTCAGTAGATTCAATAGTTTCCAAATTAACTTAACTTTTCTTTCAAAATTGTCAATTTCTTCATACAAAACAGCACTTTTTATTTAAAATCTCCAAATTTTTCCCTTTGACCGTGTCGGTGTTTACTTTTTCTCGTAATACTGACTGTGCTGCATCCCTGGACACCCCATTTGCCAGTGTGGGTTCAGTAGTTTTTGAGTTATATCGATTTTTTATTGACTTTATTCTGTGACGGTACCTAAACCGAGGTTACCTTATACCATCGAATTTTTCATACATTTTGTTCGAACATCAAAAATTTTTGTACAAATTGAGTCGACTTTTGTTCGCATACGCTAGATAATACACCCCGTTGTATAAGTAAACCGTTCCGTACAAATTTTGTATAGTAAAAACATATTTTTTAACGATTTTTTGCCAAATTTCTTCTAAAACACGATTTATTTAATATTTTCGACATAAATACTCACCTGGCATCACTTTTTTGTACCGAGACCCCCCTTTTTATTGATCTAGCTTCGTTCTGGCCGCGGTCCTGCATCCTTTTGCCGCTTTCCCGTAGGAAATCGGCAAAAAATTGCACCTGAAAACATAAAAATATACATATTAATATACAAAACTTAACTTTTTTCACAAACTTTAGATCAAAAATCGAAATTTTCCCATAACGACTGATCGGCTTTTACGTTTTTCCTTTAGAACACGTTAAGCCGCATCTTTATTCCAATAGTTTATTTCAGTAGATTCAATAGTTTCCAAATTAACTTAACTTTTCTTTCAAAATTGTCAATTTCTTCATACAAAACAGCACTTTTTATTTAAAATCTCCAAATTTTTCCCTTTGACCGTGTCGGTGTTTACTTTTTCTCGTAATACTGACTGTGCTGCATCCCTGGACACCCCATTTGCCAGTGTGGGTTCAGTAGTTTTTGAGTTATATCGATTTTTTATTGACTTTATTCTGTGACGGTACCTAAACCGAGGTTACCTTATACCATCGAATTTTTCATACATTTTGTTCGAACATCAAAAATTTTTGTACAAATTGAGTCGACTTTTGTTCGCATACGCTAGATAATACACCCCGTTGTATAAGTAAACCGTTCCGTACAAATTTTGTATAGTAAAAACATATTTTTTAACGATTTTTTGCCAAATTTCTTCTAAAACACGATTTATTTAATATTTTCGACATAAATACTCACCTGGCATCACTTTTTTGTACCGAGACCCCCCTTTTTATTGATCTAGCTTCGTTCTGGCCGCGGTCCTGCATCCTTTTGCCGCTTTCCCGTAGGAAATCGGCAAAAAATTGCACCTGAAAACATAAAAATATACATATTAATATACAAAACTTAACTTTTTTCACAAACTTTAGATCAAAAATCGAAATTTTCCCATAACGACTGATCGGCTTTTACGTTTTTCCTTTAGAACACGTTAAGCCGCATCTTTATTCCAATAGTTTATTTCAGTAGATTCAATAGTTTCCAAATTAACTTAACTTTTCTTTCAAAATTGTCAATTTCTTCATACAAAACAGCACTTTTTATTTAAAATCTCCAAATTTTTCCCTTTGACCGTGTCGGTGTTTACTTTTTCTCGTAATACTGACTGTGCTGCATCCCTGGACACCCCATTTGCCAGTGTGGGTTCAGTAGTTTTTGAGTTATATCGATTTTTTATTGACTTTATTCTGTGACGGTACCTAAACCGAGGTTACCTTATACCATCGAATTTTTCATACATTTTGTTCGAACATCAAAAATTTTTGTACAAATTGAGTCGACTTTTGTTCGCATACGCTAGATAATACACCCCGTTGTATAAGTAAACCGTTCCGTACAAATTTTGTATAGTAAAAACATATTTTTTAACGATTTTTTGCCAAATTTCTTCTAAAACACGATTTATTTAATATTTTCGACATAAATACTCACCTGGCATCACTTTTTTGTACCGAGACCCCCCTTTTTATTGATCTAGCTTCGTTCTGGCCGCGGTCCTGCATCCTTTTGCCGCTTTCCCGTAGGAAATCGGCAAAAAATTGCACCTGAAAACATAAAAATATACATATTAATATACAAAACTTAACTTTTTTCACAAACTTTAGATCAAAAATCGAAATTTTCCCATAACGACTGATCGGCTTTTACGTTTTTCCTTTAGAACACGTTAAGCCGCATCTTTATTCCAATAGTTTATTTCAGTAGATTCAATAGTTTCCAAATTAACTTAACTTTTCTTTCAAAATTGTCAATTTCTTCATACAAAACAGCACTTTTTATTTAAAATCTCCAAATTTTTCCCTTTGACCGTGTCGGTGTTTACTTTTTCTCGTAATACTGACTGTGCTGCATCCCTGGACACCCCATTTGCCAGTGTGGGTTCAGTAGTTTTTGAGTTATATCGATTTTTTATTGACTTTATTCTGTGACGGTACCTAAACCGAGGTTACCTTATACCATCGAATTTTTCATACATTTTGTTCGAACATCAAAAATTTTTGTACAAATTGAGTCGACTTTTGTTCGCATACGCTAGATAATACACCCCGTTG
This sequence comes from Acrobasis consociella, assembly GCA_963555685.1. Classification (NCBI taxonomy): domain Eukaryota; kingdom Metazoa; phylum Arthropoda; class Insecta; order Lepidoptera; family Pyralidae; genus Acrobasis; species Acrobasis consociella. The sequence goes on along the minus strand of CAUVWO010000015.1, from coordinate 67,507 downwards.
TATAAGTAAACCGTTCCGTACAAATTTTGTATAGTAAAAACATATTTTTTAACGATTTTTTGCCAAATTTCTTCTAAAACACGATTTATTTAATATTTTCGACATAAATACTCACCTGGCATCACTTTTTTGTACCGAGACCCCCCTTTTTATTGATCTAGCTTCGTTCTGGCCGCGGTCCTGCATCCTTTTGCCGCTTTCCCGTAGGAAATCGGCAAAAAATTGCACCTGAAAACATAAAAATATACATATTAATATACAAAACTTAACTTTTTTCACAAACTTTAGATCAAAAATCGAAATTTTCCCATAACGACTGATCGGCTTTTACGTTTTTCCTTTAGAACACGTTAAGCCGCATCTTTATTCCAATAGTTTATTTCAGTAGATTCAATAGTTTCCAAATTAACTTAACTTTTCTTTCAAAATTGTCAATTTCTTCATACAAAACAGCACTTTTTATTTAAAATCTCCAAATTTTTCCCTTTGACCGTGTCGGTGTTTACTTTTTCTCGTAATACTGACTGTGCTGCATCCCTGGACACCCCATTTGCCAGTGTGGGTTCAGTAGTTTTTGAGTTATATCGATTTTTTATTGACTTTATTCTGTGACGGTACCTAAACCGAGGTTACCTTATACCATCGAATTTTTCATACATTTTGTTCGAACATCAAAAATTTTTGTACAAATTGAGTCGACTTTTGTTCGCATACGCTAGATAATACACCCCGTTGTATAAGTAAACCGTTCCGTACAAATTTTGTATAGTAAAAACATATTTTTTAACGATTTTTTGCCAAATTTCTTCTAAAACACGATTTATTTAATATTTTCGACATAAATACTCACCTGGCATCACTTTTTTGTACCGAGACCCCCCTTTTTATTGATCTAGCTTCGTTCTGGCCGCGGTCCTGCATCCTTTTGCCGCTTTCCCGTAGGAAATCGGCAAAAAATTGCACCTGAAAACATAAAAATATACATATTAATATACAAAACTTAACTTTTTTCACAAACTTTAGATCAAAAATCGAAATTTTCCCATAACGACTGATCGGCTTTTACGTTTTTCCTTTAGAACACGTTAAGCCGCATCTTTATTCCAATAGTTTATTTCAGTAGATTCAATAGTTTCCAAATTAACTTAACTTTTCTTTCAAAATTGTCAATTTCTTCATACAAAACAGCACTTTTTATTTAAAATCTCCAAATTTTTCCCTTTGACCGTGTCGGTGTTTACTTTTTCTCGTAATACTGACTGTGCTGCATCCCTGGACACCCCATTTGCCAGTGTGGGTTCAGTAGTTTTTGAGTTATATCGATTTTTTATTGACTTTATTCTGTGACGGTACCTAAACCGAGGTTACCTTATACCATCGAACTTTTCATACATTTTGTTCGAACATCAAAAATTTTTGTACAAATTGAGTCGACTTTTGTTCGCATACGCTAGATAATACACCCCGTTGTATAAGTAAACCGTTCCGTACAAATTTTGTATAGTAAAAACATATTTTTTAACGATTTTTTGCCAAATTTCTTCTAAAACACGATTTATTTAATATTTTCGACATAAATACTCACCTGGCATCACTTTTTTGTACCGAGACCCCCCTTTTTATTGATCTAGCTTCGTTCTGGCCGCGGTCCTGCATCCTTTTGCCGCTTTCCCGTAGGAAATCGGCAAAAAATTGCACCTGAAAACATAAAAATATACATATTAATATACAAAACTTAACTTTTTTCACAAACTTTAGATCAAAAATCGAAATTTTCCCATAACGACTGATCGGCTTTTACGTTTTTCCTTTAGAACACGTTAAGCCGCATCTTTATTCCAATAGTTTATTTCAGTAGATTCAATAGTTTCCAAATTAACTTAACTTTTCTTTCAAAATTGTCAATTTCTTCATACAAAACAGCACTTTTTATTTAAAATCTCCAAATTTTTCCCTTTGACCGTGTCGGTGTTTACTTTTTCTCGTAATACTGACTGTGCTGCATCCCTGGACACCCCATTTGCCAGTGTGGGTTCAGTAGTTTTTGAGTTATATCGATTTTTTATTGACTTTATTCTGTGACGGTACCTAAACCGAGGTTACCTTATACCATCGAATTTTTCATACATTTTGTTCGAACATCAAAAATTTTTGTACAAATTGAGTCGACTTTTGTTCGCATACGCTAGATAATACACCCCGTTGTATAAGTAAACCGTTCCGTACAAATTTTGTATAGTAAAAACATATTTTTTAACGATTTTTTGCCAAATTTCTTCTAAAACACGATTTATTTAATATTTTCGACATAAATACTCACCTGGCATCACTTTTTTGTACCGAGACCCCCCTTTTTATTGATCTAGCTTCGTTCTGGCCGCGGTCCTGCATCCTTTTGCCGCTTTCCCGTAGGAAATCGGCAAAAAATTGCACCTGAAAACATAAAAATATACATATTAATATACAAAACTTAACTTTTTTCACAAACTTTAGATCAAAAATCGAAATTTTCCCATAACGACTGATCGGCTTTTACGTTTTTCCTTTAGAACACGTTAAGCCGCATCTTTATTCCAATAGTTTATTTCAGTAGATTCAATAGTTTCCAAATTAACTTAACTTTTCTTTCAAAATTGTCAATTTCTTCATACAAAACAGCACTTTTTATTTAAAATCTCCAAATTTTTCCCTTTGACCGTGTCGGTGTTTACTTTTTCTCGTAATACTGACTGTGCTGCATCCCTGGACACCCCATTTGCCAGTGTGGGTTCAGTAGTTTTTGAGTTATATCGATTTTTTATTGACTTTATTCTGTGACGGTACCTAAACCGAGGTTACCTTATACCATCGAATTTTTCATACATTTTGTTCGAACATCAAAAATTTTTGTACAAATTGAGTCGACTTTTGTTCGCATACGCTAGATAATACACCCCGTTGTATAAGTAAACCGTTCCGTACAAATTTTGTATAGTAAAAACATATTTTTTAACGATTTTTTGCCAAATTTCTTCTAAAACACGATTTATTTAATATTTTCGACATAAATACTCACCTGGCATCACTTTTTTGTACCGAGACCCCCCTTTTTATTGATCTAGCTTCGTTCTGGCCGCGGTCCTGCATCCTTTTGCCGCTTTCCCGTAGGAAATCGGCAAAAAATTGCACCTGAAAACATAAAAATATACATATTAATATACAAAACTTAACTTTTTTCACAAACTTTAGATCAAAAATCGAAATTTTCCCATAACGACTGATCGGCTTTTACGTTTTTCCTTTAGAACACGTTAAGCCGCATCTTTATTCCAATAGTTTATTTCAGTAGATTCAATAGTTTCCAAATTAACTTAACTTTTCTTTCAAAATTGTCAATTTCTTCATACAAAACAGCACTTTTTATTTAAAATCTCCAAATTTTTCCCTTTGACCGTGTCGGTGTTTACTTTTTCTCGTAATACTGACTGTGCTGCATCCCTGGACACCCCATTTGCCAGTGTGGGTTCAGTAGTTTTTGAGTTATATCGATTTTTTATTGACTTTATTCTGTGACGGTACCTAAACCGAGGTTACCTTATACCATCGAATTTTTCATACATTTTGTTCGAACATCAAAAATTTTTGTACAAATTGAGTCGACTTTTGTTCGCATACGCTAGATAATACACCCCGTTGTATAAGTAAACCGTTCCGTACAAATTTTGTATAGTAAAAACATATTTTTTAACGATTTTTTGCCAAATTTCTTCTAAAACACGATTTATTTAATATTTTCGACATAAATACTCACCTGGCATCACTTTTTTGTACCGAGACCCCCCTTTTTATTGATCTAGCTTCGTTCTGGCCGCGGTCCTGCATCCTTTTGCCGCTTTCCCGTAGGAAATCGGCAAAAAATTGCACCTGAAAACATAAAAATATACATATTAATATACAAAACTTAACTTTTTTCACAAACTTTAGATCAAAAATCGAAATTTTCCCATAACGACTGATCGGCTTTTACGTTTTTCCTTTAGAACACGTTAAGCCGCATCTTTATTCCAATAGTTTATTTCAGTAGATTCAATAGTTTCCAAATTAACTTAACTTTTCTTTCAAAATTGTCAATTTCTTCATACAAAACAGCACTTTTTATTTAAAATCTCCAAATTTTTCCCTTTGACCGTGTCGGTGTTTACTTTTTCTCGTAATACTGACTGTGCTGCATCCCTGGACACCCCATTTGCCAGTGTGGGTTCAGTAGTTTTTGAGTTATATCGATTTTTTATTGACTTTATTCTGTGACGGTACCTAAACCGAGGTTACCTTATACCATCGAATTTTTCATACATTTTGTTCGAACATCAAAAATTTTTGTACAAATTGAGTCGACCTTTGTTCGCATACGCTAGATAATACACCCCGTTGTATAAGTAAACCGTTCCGTACAAATTTTGTATAGTAAAAACATATTTTTTAACGATTTTTTGCCAAATTTCTTCTAAAACACGATTTATTTAATATTTTCGACATAAATACTCACCTGGCATCACTTTTTTGTACCGAGACCCCCCTTTTTATTGATCTAGCTTCGTTCTGGCCGCGGTCCTGCATCCTTTTGCCGCTTTCCCGTAGGAAATCGGCAAAAAATTGCACCTGAAAACATAAAAATATACATATTAATATACAAAACTTAACTTTTTTCACAAACTTTAGATCAAAAATCGAAATTTTCCCATAACGACTGATCGGCTTTTACGTTTTTCCTTTAGAACACGTTAAGCCGCATCTTTATTCCAATAGTTTATTTCAGTAGATTCAATAGTTTCCAAATTAACTTAACTTTTCTTTCAAAATTGTCAATTTCTTCATACAAAACAGCACTTTTTATTTAAAATCTCCAAATTTTTCCCTTTGACCGTGTCGGTGTTTACTTTTTCTCGTAATACTGACTGTGCTGCATCCCTGGACACCCCATTTGCCAGTGTGGGTTCAGTAGTTTTTGAGTTATATCGATTTTTTATTGACTTTATTCTGTGACGGTACCTAAACCGAGGTTACCTTATACCATCGAATTTTTCATACATTTTGTTCGAACATCAAAAATTTTTGTACAAATTGAGTCGACTTTTGTTCGCATACGCTAGATAATACACCCCGTTGTATAAGTAAACCGTTCCGTACAAATTTTGTATAGTAAAAACATATTTTTTAACGATTTTTTGCCAAATTTCTTCTAAAACACGATTTATTTAATATTTTCGACATAAATACTCACCTGGCATCACTTTTTTGTACCGAGACCCCCCTTTTTATTGATCTAGCTTCGTTCTGGCCGCGGTCCTGCATCCTTTTGCCGCTTTCCCGTAGGAAATCGGCAAAAAATTGCACCTGAAAACATAAAAATATACATATTAATATACAAAACTTAACTTTTTTCACAAACTTTAGATCAAAAATCGAAATTTTCCCATAACGACTGATCGGCTTTTACGTTTTTCCTTTAGAACACGTTAAGCCGCATCTTTATTCCAATAGTTTATTTCAGTAGATTCAATAGTTTCCAAATTAACTTAACTTTTCTTTCAAAATTGTCAATTTCTTCATACAAAACAGCACTTTTTATTTAAAATCTCCAAATTTTTCCCTTTGACCGTGTCGGTGTTTACTTTTTCTCGTAATACTGACTGTGCTGCATCCCTGGACACCCCATTTGCCAGTGTGGGTTCAGTAGTTTTTGAGTTATATCGATTTTTTATTGACTTTATTCTGTGACGGTACCTAAACCGAGGTTACCTTATACCATCGAATTTTTCATACATTTTGTTCGAACATCAAAAATTTTTGTACAAATTGAGTCGACCTTTGTTCGCATACGCTAGATAATACACCCCGTTGTATAAGTAAACCGTTCCGTACAAATTTTGTATAGTAAAAACATATTTTTTAACGATTTTTTGCCAAATTTCTTCTAAAACACGATTTATTTAATATTTTCGACATAAATACTCACCTGGCATCACTTTTTTGTACCGAGACCCCCCTTTTTATTGATCTAGCTTCGTTCTGGCCGCGGTCCTGCATCCTTTTGCCGCTTTCCCGTAGGAAATCGGCAAAAAATTGCACCTGAAAACATAAAAATATACATATTAATATACAAAACTTAACTTTTTTCACAAACTTTAGATCAAAAATCGAAATTTTCCCATAACGACTGATCGGCTTTTACGTTTTTCCTTTAGAACACGTTAAGCCGCATCTTTATTCCAATAGTTTATTTCAGTAGATTCAATAGTTTCCAAATTAACTTAACTTTTCTTTCAAAATTGTCAATTTCTTCATACAAAACAGCACTTTTTATTTAAAATCTCCAAATTTTTCCCTTTGACCGTGTCGGTGTTTACTTTTTCTCGTAATACTGACTGTGCTGCATCCCTGGACACCCCATTTGCCAGTGTGGGTTCAGTAGTTTTTGAGTTATATCGATTTTTTATTGACTTTATTCTGTGACGGTACCTAAACCGAGGTTACCTTATACCATCGAATTTTTCATACATTTTGTTCGAACATCAAAAATTTTTGTACAAATTGAGTCGACTTTTGTTCGCATACGCTAGATAATACACCCCGTTGTATAAGTAAACCGTTCCGTACAAATTTTGTATAGTAAAAACATATTTTTTAACGATTTTTTGCCAAATTTCTTCTAAAACACGATTTATTTAATATTTTCGACATAAATACTCACCTGGCATCACTTTTTTGTACCGAGACCCCCCTTTTTATTGATCTAGCTTCGTTCTGGCCGCGGTCCTGCATCCTTTTGCCGCTTTCCCGTAGGAAATCGGCAAAAAATTGCACCTGAAAACATAAAAATATACATATTAATATACAAAACTTAACTTTTTTCACAAACTTTAGATCAAAAATCGAAATTTTCCCATAACGACTGATCGGCTTTTACGTTTTTCCTTTAGAACACGTTAAGCCGCATCTTTATTCCAATAGTTTATTTCAGTAGATTCAATAGTTTCCAAATTAACTTAACTTTTCTTTCAAAATTGTCAATTTCTTCATACAAAACAGCACTTTTTATTTAAAATCTCCAAATTTTTCCCTTTGACCGTGTCGGTGTTTACTTTTTCTCGTAATACTGACTGTGCTGCATCCCTGGACACCCCATTTGCCAGTGTGGGTTCAGTAGTTTTTGAGTTATATCGATTTTTTATTGACTTTATTCTGTGACGGTACCTAAACCGAGGTTACCTTATACCATCGAATTTTTCATACATTTTGTTCGAACATCAAAAATTTTTGTACAAATTGAGTCGACCTTTGTTCGCATACGCTAGATAATACACCCCGTTGTATAAGTAAACCGTTCCGTACAAATTTTGTATAGTAAAAACATATTTTTTAACGATTTTTTGCCAAATTTCTTCTAAAACACGATTTATTTAATATTTTCGACATAAATACTCACCTGGCATCACTTTTTTGTACCGAGACCCCCCTTTTTATTGATCTAGCTTCGTTCTGGCCGCGGTCCTGCATCCTTTTGCCGCTTTCCCGTAGGAAATCGGCAAAAAATTGCACCTGAAAACATAAAAATATACATATTAATATACAAAACTTAACTTTTTTCACAAACTTTAGATCAAAAATCGAAATTTTCCCATAACGACTGATCGGCTTTTACGTTTTTCCTTTAGAACACGTTAAGCCGCATCTTTATTCCAATAGTTTATTTCAGTAGATTCAATAGTTTCCAAATTAACTTAACTTTTCTTTCAAAATTGTCAATTTCTTCATACAAAACAGCACTTTTTATTTAAAATCTCCAAATTTTTCCCTTTGACCGTGTCGGTGTTTACTTTTTCTCGTAATACTGACTGTGCTGCATCCCTGGACACCCCATTTGCCAGTGTGGGTTCAGTAGTTTTTGAGTTATATCGATTTTTTATTGACTTTATTCTGTGACGGTACCTAAACCGAGGTTACCTTATACCATCGAATTTTTCATACATTTTGTTCGAACATCAAAAATTTTTGTACAAATTGAGTCGACTTTTGTTCGCATACGCTAGATAATACACCCCGTTGTATAAGTAAACCGTTCCGTACAAATTTTGTATAGTAAAAACATATTTTTTAACGATTTTTTGCCAAATTTCTTCTAAAACACGATTTATTTAATATTTTCGACATAAATACTCACCTGGCATCACTTTTTTGTACCGAGACCCCCCTTTTTATTGATCTAGCTTCGTTCTGGCCGCGGTCCTGCATCCTTTTGCCGCTTTCCCGTAGGAAATCGGCAAAAAATTGCACCTGAAAACATAAAAATATACATATTAATATACAAAACTTAACTTTTTTCACAAACTTTAGATCAAAAATCGAAATTTTCCCATAACGACTGATCGGCTTTTACGTTTTTCCTTTAGAACACGTTAAGCCGCATCTTTATTCCAATAGTTTATTTCAGTAGATTCAATAGTTTCCAAATTAACTTAACTTTTCTTTCAAAATTGTCAATTTCTTCATACAAAACAGCACTTTTTATTTAAAATCTCCAAATTTTTCCCTTTGACCGTGTCGGTGTTTACTTTTTCTCGTAATACTGACTGTGCTGCATCCCTGGACACCCCATTTGCCAGTGTGGGTTCAGTAGTTTTTGAGTTATATCGATTTTTTATTGACTTTATTCTGTGACGGTACCTAAACCGAGGTTACCTTATACCATCGAATTTTTCATACATTTTGTTCGAACATCAAAAATTTTTGTACAAATTGAGTCGACTTTTGTTCGCATACGCTAGATAATACACCCCGTTGTATAAGTAAACCGTTCCGTACAAATTTTGTATAGTAAAAACATATTTTTTAACGATTTTTTGCCAAATTTCTTCTAAAACACGATTTATTTAATATTTTCGACATAAATACTCACCTGGCATCACTTTTTTGTACCGAGACCCCCCTTTTTATTGATCTAGCTTCGTTCTGGCCGCGGTCCTGCATCCTTTTGCCGCTTTCCCGTAGGAAATCGGCAAAAAATTGCACCTGAAAACATAAAAATATACATATTAATATACAAAACTTAACTTTTTTCACAAACTTTAGATCAAAAATCGAAATTTTCCCATAACGACTGATCGGCTTTTACGTTTTTCCTTTAGAACACGTTAAGCCGCATCTTTATTCCAATAGTTTATTTCAGTAGATTCAATAGTTTCCAAATTAACTTAACTTTTCTTTCAAAATTGTCAATTTCTTCATACAAAACAGCACTTTTTATTTAAAATCTCCAAATTTTTCCCTTTGACCGTGTCGGTGTTTACTTTTTCTCGTAATACTGACTGTGCTGCATCCCTGGACACCCCATTTGCCAGTGTGGGTTCAGTAGTTTTTGAGTTATATCGATTTTTTATTGACTTTATTCTGTGACGGTACCTAAACCGAGGTTACCTTATACCATCGAATTTTTCATACATTTTGTTCGAACATCAAAAATTTTTGTACAAATTGAGTCGACTTTTGTTCGCATACGCTAGATAATACACCCCGTTGTATAAGTAAACCGTTCCGTACAAATTTTGTATAGTAAAAACATATTTTTTAACGATTTTTTGCCAAATTTCTTCTAAAACACGATTTATTTAATATTTTCGACATAAATACTCACCTGGCATCACTTTTTTGTACCGAGACCCCCCTTTTTATTGATCTAGCTTCGTTCTGGCCGCGGTCCTGCATCCTTTTGCCGCTTTCCCGTAGGAAATCGGCAAAAAATTGCACCTGAAAACATAAAAATATACATATTAATATACAAAACTTAACTTTTTTCACAAACTTTAGATCAAAAATCGAAATTTTCCCATAACGACTGATCGGCTTTTACGTTTTTCCTTTAGAACACGTTAAGCCGCATCTTTATTCCAATAGTTTATTTCAGTAGATTCAATAGTTTCCAAATTAACTTAACTTTTCTTTCAAAATTGTCAATTTCTTCATACAAAACAGCACTTTTTATTTAAAATCTCCAAATTTTTCCCTTTGACCGTGTCGGTGTTTACTTTTTCTCGTAATACTGACTGTGCTGCATCCCTGGACACCCCATTTGCCAGTGTGGGTTCAGTAGTTTTTGAGTTATATCGATTTTTTATTGACTTTATTCTGTGACGGTACCTAAACCGAGGTTACCTTATACCATCGAACTTTTCATACATTTTGTTCGAACATCAAAAATTTTTGTACAAATTGAGTCGACTTTTGTTCGCATACGCTAGATAATACACCCCGTTGTATAAGTAAACCGTTCCGTACAAATTTTGTATAGTAAAAACATATTTTTTAACGATTTTTTGCCAAATTTCTTCTAAAACACGATTTATTTAATATTTTCGACATAAATACTCACCTGGCATCACTTTTTTGTACCGAGACCCCCCTTTTTATTGATCTAGCTTCGTTCTGGCCGCGGTCCTGCATCCTTTTGCCGCTTTCCCGTAGGAAATCGGCAAAAAATTGCACCTGAAAACATAAAAATATACATATTAATATACAAAACTTAACTTTTTTCACAAACTTTAGATCAAAAATCGAAATTTTCCCATAACGACTGATCGGCTTTTACGTTTTTCCTTTAGAACACGTTAAGCCGCATCTTTATTCCAATAGTTTATTTCAGTAGATTCAATAGTTTCCAAATTAACTTAACTTTTCTTTCAAAATTGTCAATTTCTTCATACAAAACAGCACTTTTTATTTAAAATCTCCAAATTTTTCCCTTTGACCGTGTCGGTGTTTACTTTTTCTCGTAATACTGACTGTGCTGCATCCCTGGACACCCCATTTGCCAGTGTGGGTTCAGTAGTTTTTGAGTTATATCGATTTTTTATTGACTTTATTCTGTGACGGTACCTAAACCGAGGTTACCTTATACCATCGAACTTTTCATACATTTTGTTCGAACATCAAAAATTTTTGTACAAATTGAGTCGACTTTTGTTCGCATACGCTAGATAATACACCCCGTTGTATAAGTAAACCGTTCCGTACAAATTTTGTATAGTAAAAACATATTTTTTAACGATTTTTTGCCAAATTTCTTCTAAAACACGATTTATTTAATATTTTCGACATAAATACTCACCTGGCATCACTTTTTTGTACCGAGACCCCCCTTTTTATTGATCTAGCTTCGTTCTGGCCGCGGTCCTGCATCCTTTTGCCGCTTTCCCGTAGGAAATCGGCAAAAAATTGCACCTGAAAACATAAAAATATACATATTAATATACAAAACTTAACTTTTTTCACAAACTTTAGATCAAAAATCGAAATTTTCCCATAACGACTGATCGGCTTTTACGTTTTTCCTTTAGAACACGTTAAGCCGCATCTTTATTCCAATAGTTTATTTCAGTAGATTCAATAGTTTCCAAATTAACTTAACTTTTCTTTCAAAATTGTCAATTTCTTCATACAAAACAGCACTTTTTATTTAAAATCTCCAAATTTTTCCCTTTGACCGTGTCGGTGTTTACTTTTTCTCGTAATACTGACTGTGCTGCATCCCTGGACACCCCATTTGCCAGTGTGGGTTCAGTAGTTTTTGAGTTATATCGATTTTTTATTGACTTTATTCTGTGACGGTACCTAAACCGAGGTTACCTTATACCATCGAATTTTTCATACATTTTGTTCGAACATCAAAAATTTTTGTACAAATTGAGTCGACTTTTGTTCGCATACGCTAGATAATACACCCCGTTGTATAAGTAAACCGTTCCGTACAAATTTTGTATAGTAAAAACATATTTTTTAACGATTTTTTGCCAAATTTCTTCTAAAACACGATTTATTTAATATTTTCGACATAAATACTCACCTGGCATCACTTTTTTGTACCGAGACCCCCCTTTTTATTGATCTAGCTTCGTTCTGGCCGCGGTCCTGCATCCTTTTGCCGCTTTCCCGTAGGAAATCGGCAAAAAATTGCACCTGAAAACATAAAAATATACATATTAATATACAAAACTTAACTTTTTTCACAAACTTTAGATCAAAAATCGAAATTTTCCCATAACGACTGATCGGCTTTTACGTTTTTCCTTTAGAACACGTTAAGCCGCATCTTTATTCCAATAGTTTATTTCAGTAGATTCAATAGTTTCCAAATTAACTTAACTTTTCTTTCAAAATTGTCAATTTCTTCATACAAAACAGCACTTTTTATTTAAAATCTCCAAATTTTTCCCTTTGACCGTGTCGGTGTTTACTTTTTCTCGTAATACTGACTGTGCTGCATCCCTGGACACCCCATTTGCCAGTGTGGGTTCAGTAGTTTTTGAGTTATATCGATTTTTTATTGACTTTATTCTGTGACGGTACCTAAACCGAGGTTACCTTATACCATCGAATTTTTCATACATTTTGTTCGAACATCAAAAATTTTTGTACAAATTGAGTCGACTTTTGTTCGCATACGCTAGATAATACACCCCGTTGTATAAGTAAACCGTTCCGTACAAATTTTGTATAGTAAAAACATATTTTTTAACGATTTTTTGCCAAATTTCTTCTAAAACACGATTTATTTAATATTTTCGACATAAATACTCACCTGGCATCACTTTTTTGTACCGAGACCCCCCTTTTTATTGATCTAGCTTCGTTCTGGCCGCGGTCCTGCATCCTTTTGCCGCTTTCCCGTAGGAAATCGGCAAAAAATTGCACCTGAAAACATAAAAATATACATATTAATATACAAAACTTAACTTTTTTCACAAACTTTAGATCAAAAATCGAAATTTTCCCATAACGACTGATCGGCTTTTACGTTTTTCCTTTAGAACACGTTAAGCCGCATCTTTATTCCAATAGTTTATTTCAGTAGATTCAATAGTTTCCAAATTAACTTAACTTTTCTTTCAAAATTGTCAATTTCTTCATACAAAACAGCACTTTTTATTTAAAATCTCCAAATTTTTCCCTTTGACCGTGTCGGTGTTTACTTTTTCTCGTAATACTGACTGTGCTGCATCCCTGGACACCCCATTTGCCAGTGTGGGTTCAGTAGTTTTTGAGTTATATCGATTTTTTATTGACTTTATTCTGTGACGGTACCTAAACCGAGGTTACCTTATACCATCGAATTTTTCATACATTTTGTTCGAACATCAAAAATTTTTGTACAAATTGAGTCGACCTTTGTTCGCATACGCTAGATAATACACCCCGTTGTATAAGTAAACCGTTCCGTACAAATTTTGTATAGTAAAAACATATTTTTTAACGATTTTTTGCCAAATTTCTTCTAAAACACGATTTATTTAATATTTTCGACATAAATACTCACCTGGCATCACTTTTTTGTACCGAGACCCCCCTTTTTATTGATCTAGCTTCGTTCTGGCCGCGGTCCTGCATCCTTTTGCCGCTTTCCCGTAGGAAATCGGCAAAAAATTGCACCTGAAAACATAAAAATATACATATTAATATACAAAACTTAACTTTTTTCACAAACTTTAGATCAAAAATCGAAATTTTCCCATAACGACTGATCGGCTTTTACGTTTTTCCTTTAGAACACGTTAAGCCGCATCTTTATTCCAATAGTTTATTTCAGTAGATTCAATAGTTTCCAAATTAACTTAACTTTTCTTTCAAAATTGTCAATTTCTTCATACAAAACAGCACTTTTTATTTAAAATCTCCAAATTTTTCCCTTTGACCGTGTCGGTGTTTACTTTTTCTCGTAATACTGACTGTGCTGCATCCCTGGACACCCCATTTGCCAGTGTGGGTTCAGTAGTTTTTGAGTTATATCGATTTTTTATTGACTTTATTCTGTGACGGTACCTAAACCGAGGTTACCTTATACCATCGAATTTTTCATACATTTTGTTCGAACATCAAAAATTTTTGTACAAATTGAGTCGACTTTTGTTCGCATACGCTAGATAATACACCCCGTTGTATAAGTAAACCGTTCCGTACAAATTTTGTATAGTAAAAACATATTTTTTAACGATTTTTTGCCAAATTTCTTCTAAAACACGATTTATTTAATATTTTCGACATAAATACTCACCTGGCATCACTTTTTTGTACCGAGACCCCCCTTTTTATTGATCTAGCTTCGTTCTGGCCGCGGTCCTGCATCCTTTTGCCGCTTTCCCGTAGGAAATCGGCAAAAAATTGCACCTGAAAACATAAAAATATACATATTAATATACAAAACTTAACTTTTTTCACAAACTTTAGATCAAAAATCGAAATTTTCCCATAACGACTGATCGGCTTTTACGTTTTTCCTTTAGAACACGTTAAGCCGCATCTTTATTCCAATAGTTTATTTCAGTAGATTCAATAGTTTCCAAATTAACTTAACTTTTCTTTCAAAATTGTCAATTTCTTCATACAAAACAGCACTTTTTATTTAAAATCTCCAAATTTTTCCCTTTGACCGTGTCGGTGTTTACTTTTTCTCGTAATACTGACTGTGCTGCATCCCTGGACACCCCATTTGCCAGTGTGGGTTCAGTAGTTTTTGAGTTATATCGATTTTTTATTGACTTTATTCTGTGACGGTACCTAAACCGAGGTTACCTTATACCATCGAATTTTTCATACATTTTGTTCGAACATCAAAAATTTTTGTACAAATTGAGTCGACTTTTGTTCGCATACGCTAGATAATACACCCCGTTGTATAAGTAAACCGTTCCGTACAAATTTTGTATAGTAAAAACATATTTTTTAACGATTTTTTGCCAAATTTCTTCTAAAACACGATTTATTTAATATTTTCGACATAAATACTCACCTGGCATCACTTTTTTGTACCGAGACCCCCCTTTTTATTGATCTAGCTTCGTTCTGGCCGCGGTCCTGCATCCTTTTGCCGCTTTCCCGTAGGAAATCGGCAAAAAATTGCACCTGAAAACATAAAAATATACATATTAATATACAAAACTTAACTTTTTTCACAAACTTTAGATCAAAAATCGAAATTTTCCCATAACGACTGATCGGCTTTTACGTTTTTCCTTTAGAACACGTTAAGCCGCATCTTTATTCCAATAGTTTATTTCAGTAGATTCAATAGTTTCCAAATTAACTTAACTTTTCTTTCAAAATTGTCAATTTCTTCATACAAAACAGCACTTTTTATTTAAAATCTCCAAATTTTTCCCTTTGACCGTGTCGGTGTTTACTTTTTCTCGTAATACTGACTGTGCTGCATCCCTGGACACCCCATTTGCCAGTGTGGGTTCAGTAGTTTTTGAGTTATATCGATTTTTTATTGACTTTATTCTGTGACGGTACCTAAACCGAGGTTACCTTATACCATCGAATTTTTCATACATTTTGTTCGAACATCAAAAATTTTTGTACAAATTGAGTCGACTTTTGTTCGCATACGCTAGATAATACACCCCGTTGTATAAGTAAACCGTTCCGTACAAATTTTGTATAGTAAAAACATATTTTTTAACGATTTTTTGCCAAATTTCTTCTAAAACACGATTTATTTAATATTTTCGACATAAATACTCACCTGGCATCACTTTTTTGTACCGAGACCCCCCTTTTTATTGATCTAGCTTCGTTCTGGCCGCGGTCCTGCATCCTTTTGCCGCTTTCCCGTAGGAAATCGGCAAAAAATTGCACCTGAAAACATAAAAATATACATATTAATATACAAAACTTAACTTTTTTCACAAACTTTAGATCAAAAATCGAAATTTTCCCATAACGACTGATCGGCTTTTACGTTTTTCCTTTAGAACACGTTAAGCCGCATCTTTATTCCAATAGTTTATTTCAGTAGATTCAATAGTTTCCAAATTAACTTAACTTTTCTTTCAAAATTGTCAATTTCTTCATACAAAACAGCACTTTTTATTTAAAATCTCCAAATTTTTCCCTTTGACCGTGTCGGTGTTTACTTTTTCTCGTAATACTGACTGTGCTGCATCCCTGGACACCCCATTTGCCAGTGTGGGTTCAGTAGTTTTTGAGTTATATCGATTTTTTATTGACTTTATTCTGTGACGGTACCTAAACCGAGGTTACCTTATACCATCGAATTTTTCATACATTTTGTTCGAACATCAAAAATTTTTGTACAAATTGAGTCGACTTTTGTTCGCATACGCTAGATAATACACCCCGTTGTATAAGTAAACCGTTCCGTACAAATTTTGTATAGTAAAAACATATTTTTTAACGATTTTTTGCCAAATTTCTTCTAAAACACGATTTATTTAATATTTTCGACATAAATACTCACCTGGCATCACTTTTTTGTACCGAGACCCCCCTTTTTATTGATCTAGCTTCGTTCTGGCCGCGGTCCTGCATCCTTTTGCCGCTTTCCCGTAGGAAATCGGCAAAAAATTGCACCTGAAAACATAAAAATATACATATTAATATACAAAACTTAACTTTTTTCACAAACTTTAGATCAAAAATCGAAATTTTCCCATAACGACTGATCGGCTTTTACGTTTTTCCTTTAGAACACGTTAAGCCGCATCTTTATTCCAATAGTTTATTTCAGTAGATTCAATAGTTTCCAAATTAACTTAACTTTTCTTTCAAAATTGTCAATTTCTTCATACAAAACAGCACTTTTTATTTAAAATCTCCAAATTTTTCCCTTTGACCGTGTCGGTGTTTACTTTTTCTCGTAATACTGACTGTGCTGCATCCCTGGACACCCCATTTGCCAGTGTGGGTTCAGTAGTTTTTGAGTTATATCGATTTTTTATTGACTTTATTCTGTGACGGTACCTAAACCGAGGTTACCTTATACCATCGAACTTTTCATACATTTTGTTCGAACATCAAAAATTTTTGTACAAATTGAGTCGACTTTTGTTCGCATACGCTAGATAATACACCCCGTTGTATAAGTAAACCGTTCCGTACAAATTTTGTATAGTAAAAACATATTTTTTAACGATTTTTTGCCAAATTTCTTCTAAAACACGATTTATTTAATATTTTCGACATAAATACTCACCTGGCATCACTTTTTTGTACCGAGACCCCCCTTTTTATTGATCTAGCTTCGTTCTGGCCGCGGTCCTGCATCCTTTTGCCGCTTTCCCGTAGGAAATCGGCAAAAAATTGCACCTGAAAACATAAAAATATACATATTAATATACAAAACTTAACTTTTTTCACAAACTTTAGATCAAAAATCGAAATTTTCCCATAACGACTGATCGGCTTTTACGTTTTTCCTTTAGAACACGTTAAGCCGCATCTTTATTCCAATAGTTTATTTCAGTAGATTCAATAGTTTCCAAATTAACTTAACTTTTCTTTCAAAATTGTCAATTTCTTCATACAAAACAGCACTTTTTATTTAAAATCTCCAAATTTTTCCCTTTGACCGTGTCGGTGTTTACTTTTTCTCGTAATACTGACTGTGCTGCATCCCTGGACACCCCATTTGCCAGTGTGGGTTCAGTAGTTTTTGAGTTATATCGATTTTTTATTGACTTTATTCTGTGACGGTACCTAAACCGAGGTTACCTTATACCATCGAATTTTTCATACATTTTGTTCGAACATCAAAAATTTTTGTACAAATTGAGTCGACTTTTGTTCGCATACGCTAGATAATACACCCCGTTGTATAAGTAAACCGTTCCGTACAAATTTTGTATAGTAAAAACATATTTTTTAACGATTTTTTGCCAAATTTCTTCTAAAACACGATTTATTTAATATTTTCGACATAAATACTCACCTGGCATCACTTTTTTGTACCGAGACCCCCCTTTTTATTGATCTAGCTTCGTTCTGGCCGCGGTCCTGCATCCTTTTGCCGCTTTCCCGTAGGAAATCGGCAAAAAATTGCACCTGAAAACATAAAAATATACATATTAATATACAAAACTTAACTTTTTTCACAAACTTTAGATCAAAAATCGAAATTTTCCCATAACGACTGATCGGCTTTTACGTTTTTCCTTTAGAACACGTTAAGCCGCATCTTTATTCCAATAGTTTATTTCAGTAGATTCAATAGTTTCCAAATTAACTTAACTTTTCTTTCAAAATTGTCAATTTCTTCATACAAAACAGCACTTTTTATTTAAAATCTCCAAATTTTTCCCTTTGACCGTGTCGGTGTTTACTTTTTCTCGTAATACTGACTGTGCTGCATCCCTGGACACCCCATTTGCCAGTGTGGGTTCAGTAGTTTTTGAGTTATATCGATTTTTTATTGACTTTATTCTGTGACGGTACCTAAACCGAGGTTACCTTATACCATCGAATTTTTCATACATTTTGTTCGAACATCAAAAATTTTTGTACAAATTGAGTCGACCTTTGTTCGCATACGCTAGATAATACACCCCGTTGTATAAGTAAACCGTTCCGTACAAATTTTGTATAGTAAAAACATATTTTTTAACGATTTTTTGCCAAATTTCTTCTAAAACACGATTTATTTAATATTTTCGACATAAATACTCACCTGGCATCACTTTTTTGTACCGAGACCCCCCTTTTTATTGATCTAGCTTCGTTCTGGCCGCGGTCCTGCATCCTTTTGCCGCTTTCCCGTAGGAAATCGGCAAAAAATTGCACCTGAAAACATAAAAATATACATATTAATATACAAAACTTAACTTTTTTCACAAACTTTAGATCAAAAATCGAAATTTTCCCATAACGACTGATCGGCTTTTACGTTTTTCCTTTAGAACACGTTAAGCCGCATCTTTATTCCAATAGTTTATTTCAGTAGATTCAATAGTTTCCAAATTAACTTAACTTTTCTTTCAAAATTGTCAATTTCTTCATACAAAACAGCACTTTTTATTTAAAATCTCCAAATTTTTCCCTTTGACCGTGTCGGTGTTTACTTTTTCTCGTAATACTGACTGTGCTGCATCCCTGGACACCCCATTTGCCAGTGTGGGTTCAGTAGTTTTTGAGTTATATCGATTTTTTATTGACTTTATTCTGTGACGGTACCTAAACCGAGGTTACCTTATACCATCGAATTTTTCATACATTTTGTTCGAACATCAAAAATTTTTGTACAAATTGAGTCGACTTTTGTTCGCATACGCTAGATAATACACCCCGTTGTATAAGTAAACCGTTCCGTACAAATTTTGTATAGTAAAAACATATTTTTTAACGATTTTTTGCCAAATTTCTTCTAAAACACGATTTATTTAATATTTTCGACATAAATACTCACCTGGCATCACTTTTTTGTACCGAGACCCCCCTTTTTATTGATCTAGCTTCGTTCTGGCCGCGGTCCTGCATCCTTTTGCCGCTTTCCCGTAGGAAATCGGCAAAAAATTGCACCTGAAAACATAAAAATATACATATTAATATACAAAACTTAACTTTTTTCACAAACTTTAGATCAAAAATCGAAATTTTCCCATAACGACTGATCGGCTTTTACGTTTTTCCTTTAGAACACGTTAAGCCGCATCTTTATTCCAATAGTTTATTTCAGTAGATTCAATAGTTTCCAAATTAACTTAACTTTTCTTTCAAAATTGTCAATTTCTTCATACAAAACAGCACTTTTTATTTAAAATCTCCAAATTTTTCCCTTTGACCGTGTCGGTGTTTACTTTTTCTCGTAATACTGACTGTGCTGCATCCCTGGACACCCCATTTGCCAGTGTGGGTTCAGTAGTTTTTGAGTTATATCGATTTTTTATTGACTTTATTCTGTGACGGTACCTAAACCGAGGTTACCTTATACCATCGAATTTTTCATACATTTTGTTCGAACATCAAAAATTTTTGTACAAATTGAGTCGACCTTTGTTCGCATACGCTAGATAATACACCCCGTTGTATAAGTAAACCGTTCCGTACAAATTTTGTATAGTAAAAACATATTTTTTAACGATTTTTTGCCAAATTTCTTCTAAAACACGATTTATTTAATATTTTCGACATAAATACTCACCTGGCATCACTTTTTTGTACCGAGACCCCCCTTTTTATTGATCTAGCTTCGTTCTGGCCGCGGTCCTGCATCCTTTTGCCGCTTTCCCGTAGGAAATCGGCAAAAAATTGCACCTGAAAACATAAAAATATACATATTAATATACAAAACTTAACTTTTTTCACAAACTTTAGATCAAAAATCGAAATTTTCCCATAACGACTGATCGGCTTTTACGTTTTTCCTTTAGAACACGTTAAGCCGCATCTTTATTCCAATAGTTTATTTCAGTAGATTCAATAGTTTCCAAATTAACTTAACTTTTCTTTCAAAATTGTCAATTTCTTCATACAAAACAGCACTTTTTATTTAAAATCTCCAAATTTTTCCCTTTGACCGTGTCGGTGTTTACTTTTTCTCGTAATACTGACTGTGCTGCATCCCTGGACACCCCATTTGCCAGTGTGGGTTCAGTAGTTTTTGAGTTATATCGATTTTTTATTGACTTTATTCTGTGACGGTACCTAAACCGAGGTTACCTTATACCATCGAATTTTTCATACATTTTGTTCGAACATCAAAAATTTTTGTACAAATTGAGTCGACTTTTGTTCGCATACGCTAGATAATACACCCCGTTGTATAAGTAAACCGTTCCGTACAAATTTTGTATAGTAAAAACATATTTTTTAACGATTTTTTGCCAAATTTCTTCTAAAACACGATTTATTTAATATTTTCGACATAAATACTCACCTGGCATCACTTTTTTGTACCGAGACCCCCCTTTTTATTGATCTAGCTTCGTTCTGGCCGCGGTCCTGCATCCTTTTGCCGCTTTCCCGTAGGAAATCGGCAAAAAATTGCACCTGAAAACATAAAAATATACATATTAATATACAAAACTTAACTTTTTTCACAAACTTTAGATCAAAAATCGAAATTTTCCCATAACGACTGATCGGCTTTTACGTTTTTCCTTTAGAACACGTTAAGCCGCATCTTTATTCCAATAGTTTATTTCAGTAGATTCAATAGTTTCCAAATTAACTTAACTTTTCTTTCAAAATTGTCAATTTCTTCATACAAAACAGCACTTTTTATTTAAAATCTCCAAATTTTTCCCTTTGACCGTGTCGGTGTTTACTTTTTCTCGTAATACTGACTGTGCTGCATCCCTGGACACCCCATTTGCCAGTGTGGGTTCAGTAGTTTTTGAGTTATATCGATTTTTTATTGACTTTATTCTGTGACGGTACCTAAACCGAGGTTACCTTATACCATCGAATTTTTCATACATTTTGTTCGAACATCAAAAATTTTTGTACAAATTGAGTCGACTTTTGTTCGCATACGCTAGATAATACACCCCGTTGTATAAGTAAACCGTTCCGTACAAATTTTGTATAGTAAAAACATATTTTTTAACGATTTTTTGCCAAATTTCTTCTAAAACACGATTTATTTAATATTTTCGACATAAATACTCACCTGGCATCACTTTTTTGTACCGAGACCCCCCTTTTTATTGATCTAGCTTCGTTCTGGCCGCGGTCCTGCATCCTTTTGCCGCTTTCCCGTAGGAAATCGGCAAAAAATTGCACCTGAAAACATAAAAATATACATATTAATATACAAAACTTAACTTTTTTCACAAACTTTAGATCAAAAATCGAAATTTTCCCATAACGACTGATCGGCTTTTACGTTTTTCCTTTAGAACACGTTAAGCCGCATCTTTATTCCAATAGTTTATTTCAGTAGATTCAATAGTTTCCAAATTAACTTAACTTTTCTTTCAAAATTGTCAATTTCTTCATACAAAACAGCACTTTTTATTTAAAATCTCCAAATTTTTCCCTTTGACCGTGTCGGTGTTTACTTTTTCTCGTAATACTGACTGTGCTGCATCCCTGGACACCCCATTTGCCAGTGTGGGTTCAGTAGTTTTTGAGTTATATCGATTTTTTATTGACTTTATTCTGTGACGGTACCTAAACCGAGGTTACCTTATACCATCGAACTTTTCATACATTTTGTTCGAACATCAAAAATTTTTGTACAAATTGAGTCGACTTTTGTTCGCATACGCTAGATAATACACCCCGTTGTATAAGTAAACCGTTCCGTACAAATTTTGTATAGTAAAAACATATTTTTTAACGATTTTTTGCCAAATTTCTTCTAAAACACGATTTATTTAATATTTTCGACATAAATACTCACCTGGCATCACTTTTTTGTACCGAGACCCCCCTTTTTATTGATCTAGCTTCGTTCTGGCCGCGGTCCTGCATCCTTTTGCCGCTTTCCCGTAGGAAATCGGCAAAAAATTGCACCTGAAAACATAAAAATATACATATTAATATACAAAACTTAACTTTTTTCACAAACTTTAGATCAAAAATCGAAATTTTCCCATAACGACTGATCGGCTTTTACGTTTTTCCTTTAGAACACGTTAAGCCGCATCTTTATTCCAATAGTTTATTTCAGTAGATTCAATAGTTTCCAAATTAACTTAACTTTTCTTTCAAAATTGTCAATTTCTTCATACAAAACAGCACTTTTTATTTAAAATCTCCAAATTTTTCCCTTTGACCGTGTCGGTGTTTACTTTTTCTCGTAATACTGACTGTGCTGCATCCCTGGACACCCCATTTGCCAGTGTGGGTTCAGTAGTTTTTGAGTTATATCGATTTTTTATTGACTTTATTCTGTGACGGTACCTAAACCGAGGTTACCTTATACCATCGAATTTTTCATACATTTTGTTCGAACATCAAAAATTTTTGTACAAATTGAGTCGACTTTTGTTCGCATACGCTAGATAATACACCCCGTTGTATAAGTAAACCGTTCCGTACAAATTTTGTATAGTAAAAACATATTTTTTAACGATTTTTTGCCAAATTTCTTCTAAAACACGATTTATTTAATATTTTCGACATAAATACTCACCTGGCATCACTTTTTTGTACCGAGACCCCCCTTTTTATTGATCTAGCTTCGTTCTGGCCGCGGTCCTGCATCCTTTTGCCGCTTTCCCGTAGGAAATCGGCAAAAAATTGCACCTGAAAACATAAAAATATACATATTAATATACAAAACTTAACTTTTTTCACAAACTTTAGATCAAAAATCGAAATTTTCCCATAACGACTGATCGGCTTTTACGTTTTTCCTTTAGAACACGTTAAGCCGCATCTTTATTCCAATAGTTTATTTCAGTAGATTCAATAGTTTCCAAATTAACTTAACTTTTCTTTCAAAATTGTCAATTTCTTCATACAAAACAGCACTTTTTATTTAAAATCTCCAAATTTTTCCCTTTGACCGTGTCGGTGTTTACTTTTTCTCGTAATACTGACTGTGCTGCATCCCTGGACACCCCATTTGCCAGTGTGGGTTCAGTAGTTTTTGAGTTATATCGATTTTTTATTGACTTTATTCTGTGACGGTACCTAAACCGAGGTTACCTTATACCATCGAATTTTTCATACATTTTGTTCGAACATCAAAAATTTTTGTACAAATTGAGTCGACTTTTGTTCGCATACGCTAGATAATACACCCCGTTGTATAAGTAAACCGTTCCGTACAAATTTTGTATAGTAAAAACATATTTTTTAACGATTTTTTGCCAAATTTCTTCTAAAACACGATTTATTTAATATTTTCGACATAAATACTCACCTGGCATCACTTTTTTGTACCGAGACCCCCCTTTTTATTGATCTAGCTTCGTTCTGGCCGCGGTCCTGCATCCTTTTGCCGCTTTCCCGTAGGAAATCGGCAAAAAATTGCACCTGAAAACATAAAAATATACATATTAATATACAAAACTTAACTTTTTTCACAAACTTTAGATCAAAAATCGAAATTTTCCCATAACGACTGATCGGCTTTTACGTTTTTCCTTTAGAACACGTTAAGCCGCATCTTTATTCCAATAGTTTATTTCAGTAGATTCAATAGTTTCCAAATTAACTTAACTTTTCTTTCAAAATTGTCAATTTCTTCATACAAAACAGCACTTTTTATTTAAAATCTCCAAATTTTTCCCTTTGACCGTGTCGGTGTTTACTTTTTCTCGTAATACTGACTGTGCTGCATCCCTGGACACCCCATTTGCCAGTGTGGGTTCAGTAGTTTTTGAGTTATATCGATTTTTTATTGACTTTATTCTGTGACGGTACCTAAACCGAGGTTACCTTATACCATCGAATTTTTCATACATTTTGTTCGAACATCAAAAATTTTTGTACAAATTGAGTCGACTTTTGTTCGCATACGCTAGATAATACACCCCGTTGTATAAGTAAACCGTTCCGTACAAATTTTGTATAGTAAAAACATATTTTTTAACGATTTTTTGCCAAATTTCTTCTAAAACACGATTTATTTAATATTTTCGACATAAATACTCACCTGGCATCACTTTTTTGTACCGAGACCCCCCTTTTTATTGATCTAGCTTCGTTCTGGCCGCGGTCCTGCATCCTTTTGCCGCTTTCCCGTAGGAAATCGGCAAAAAATTGCACCTGAAAACATAAAAATATACATATTAATATACAAAACTTAACTTTTTTCACAAACTTTAGATCAAAAATCGAAATTTTCCCATAACGACTGATCGGCTTTTACGTTTTTCCTTTAGAACACGTTAAGCCGCATCTTTATTCCAATAGTTTATTTCAGTAGATTCAATAGTTTCCAAATTAACTTAACTTTTCTTTCAAAATTGTCAATTTCTTCATACAAAACAGCACTTTTTATTTAAAATCTCCAAATTTTTCCCTTTGACCGTGTCGGTGTTTACTTTTTCTCGTAATACTGACTGTGCTGCATCCCTGGACACCCCATTTGCCAGTGTGGGTTCAGTAGTTTTTGAGTTATATCGATTTTTTATTGACTTTATTCTGTGACGGTACCTAAACCGAGGTTACCTTATACCATCGAATTTTTCATACATTTTGTTCGAACATCAAAAATTTTTGTACAAATTGAGTCGACTTTTGTTCGCATACGCTAGATAATACACCCCGTTGTATAAGTAAACCGTTCCGTACAAATTTTGTATAGTAAAAACATATTTTTTAACGATTTTTTGCCAAATTTCTTCTAAAACACGATTTATTTAATATTTTCGACATAAATACTCACCTGGCATCACTTTTTTGTACCGAGACCCCCCTTTTTATTGATCTAGCTTCGTTCTGGCCGCGGTCCTGCATCCTTTTGCCGCTTTCCCGTAGGAAATCGGCAAAAAATTGCACCTGAAAACATAAAAATATACATATTAATATACAAAACTTAACTTTTTTCACAAACTTTAGATCAAAAATCGAAATTTTCCCATAACGACTGATCGGCTTTTACGTTTTTCCTTTAGAACACGTTAAGCCGCATCTTTATTCCAATAGTTTATTTCAGTAGATTCAATAGTTTCCAAATTAACTTAACTTTTCTTTCAAAATTGTCAATTTCTTCATACAAAACAGCACTTTTTATTTAAAATCTCCAAATTTTTCCCTTTGACCGTGTCGGTGTTTACTTTTTCTCGTAATACTGACTGTGCTGCATCCCTGGACACCCCATTTGCCAGTGTGGGTTCAGTAGTTTTTGAGTTATATCGATTTTTTATTGACTTTATTCTGTGACGGTACCTAAACCGAGGTTACCTTATACCATCGAATTTTTCATACATTTTGTTCGAACATCAAAAATTTTTGTACAAATTGAGTCGACTTTTGTTCGCATACGCTAGATAATACACCCCGTTGTATAAGTAAACCGTTCCGTACAAATTTTGTATAGTAAAAACATATTTTTTAACGATTTTTTGCCAAATTTCTTCTAAAACACGATTTATTTAATATTTTCGACATAAATACTCACCTGGCATCACTTTTTTGTACCGAGACCCCCCTTTTTATTGATCTAGCTTCGTTCTGGCCGCGGTCCTGCATCCTTTTGCCGCTTTCCCGTAGGAAATCGGCAAAAAATTGCACCTGAAAACATAAAAATATACATATTAATATACAAAACTTAACTTTTTTCACAAACTTTAGATCAAAAATCGAAATTTTCCCATAACGACTGATCGGCTTTTACGTTTTTCCTTTAGAACACGTTAAGCCGCATCTTTATTCCAATAGTTTATTTCAGTAGATTCAATAGTTTCCAAATTAACTTAACTTTTCTTTCAAAATTGTCAATTTCTTCATACAAAACAGCACTTTTTATTTAAAATCTCCAAATTTTTCCCTTTGACCGTGTCGGTGTTTACTTTTTCTCGTAATACTGACTGTGCTGCATCCCTGGACACCCCATTTGCCAGTGTGGGTTCAGTAGTTTTTGAGTTATATCGATTTTTTATTGACTTTATTCTGTGACGGTACCTAAACCGAGGTTACCTTATACCATCGAATTTTTCATACATTTTGTTCGAACATCAAAAATTTTTGTACAAATTGAGTCGACTTTTGTTCGCATACGCTAGATAATACACCCCGTTGTATAAGTAAACCGTTCCGTACAAATTTTGTATAGTAAAAACATATTTTTTAACGATTTTTTGCCAAATTTCTTCTAAAACACGATTTATTTAATATTTTCGACATAAATACTCACCTGGCATCACTTTTTTGTACCGAGACCCCCCTTTTTATTGATCTAGCTTCGTTCTGGCCGCGGTCCTGCATCCTTTTGCCGCTTTCCCGTAGGAAATCGGCAAAAAATTGCACCTGAAAACATAAAAATATACATATTAATATACAAAACTTAACTTTTTTCACAAACTTTAGATCAAAAATCGAAATTTTCCCATAACGACTGATCGGCTTTTACGTTTTTCCTTTAGAACACGTTAAGCCGCATCTTTATTCCAATAGTTTATTTCAGTAGATTCAATAGTTTCCAAATTAACTTAACTTTTCTTTCAAAATTGTCAATTTCTTCATACAAAACAGCACTTTTTATTTAAAATCTCCAAATTTTTCCCTTTGACCGTGTCGGTGTTTACTTTTTCTCGTAATACTGACTGTGCTGCATCCCTGGACACCCCATTTGCCAGTGTGGGTTCAGTAGTTTTTGAGTTATATCGATTTTTTATTGACTTTATTCTGTGACGGTACCTAAACCGAGGTTACCTTATACCATCGAATTTTTCATACATTTTGTTCGAACATCAAAAATTTTTGTACAAATTGAGTCGACTTTTGTTCGCATACGCTAGATAATACACCCCGTTGTATAAGTAAACCGTTCCGTACAAATTTTGTATAGTAAAAACATATTTTTTAACGATTTTTTGCCAAATTTCTTCTAAAACACGATTTATTTAATATTTTCGACATAAATACTCACCTGGCATCACTTTTTTGTACCGAGACCCCCCTTTTTATTGATCTAGCTTCGTTCTGGCCGCGGTCCTGCATCCTTTTGCCGCTTTCCCGTAGGAAATCGGCAAAAAATTGCACCTGAAAACATAAAAATATACATATTAATATACAAAACTTAACTTTTTTCACAAACTTTAGATCAAAAATCGAAATTTTCCCATAACGACTGATCGGCTTTTACGTTTTTCCTTTAGAACACGTTAAGCCGCATCTTTATTCCAATAGTTTATTTCAGTAGATTCAATAGTTTCCAAATTAACTTAACTTTTCTTTCAAAATTGTCAATTTCTTCATACAAAACAGCACTTTTTATTTAAAATCTCCAAATTTTTCCCTTTGACCGTGTCGGTGTTTACTTTTTCTCGTAATACTGACTGTGCTGCATCCCTGGACACCCCATTTGCCAGTGTGGGTTCAGTAGTTTTTGAGTTATATCGATTTTTTATTGACTTTATTCTGTGACGGTACCTAAACCGAGGTTACCTTATACCATCGAATTTTTCATACATTTTGTTCGAACATCAAAAATTTTTGTACAAATTGAGTCGACTTTTGTTCGCATACGCTAGATAATACACCCCGTTGTATAAGTAAACCGTTCCGTACAAATTTTGTATAGTAAAAACATATTTTTTAACGATTTTTTGCCAAATTTCTTCTAAAACACGATTTATTTAATATTTTCGACATAAATACTCACCTGGCATCACTTTTTTGTACCGAGACCCCCCTTTTTATTGATCTAGCTTCGTTCTGGCCGCGGTCCTGCATCCTTTTGCCGCTTTCCCGTAGGAAATCGGCAAAAAATTGCACCTGAAAACATAAAAATATACATATTAATATACAAAACTTAACTTTTTTCACAAACTTTAGATCAAAAATCGAAATTTTCCCATAACGACTGATCGGCTTTTACGTTTTTCCTTTAGAACACGTTAAGCCGCATCTTTATTCCAATAGTTTATTTCAGTAGATTCAATAGTTTCCAAATTAACTTAACTTTTCTTTCAAAATTGTCAATTTCTTCATACAAAACAGCACTTTTTATTTAAAATCTCCAAATTTTTCCCTTTGACCGTGTCGGTGTTTACTTTTTCTCGTAATACTGACTGTGCTGCATCCCTGGACACCCCATTTGCCAGTGTGGGTTCAGTAGTTTTTGAGTTATATCGATTTTTTATTGACTTTATTCTGTGACGGTACCTAAACCGAGGTTACCTTATACCATCGAATTTTTCATACATTTTGTTCGAACATCAAAAATTTTTGTACAAATTGAGTCGACTTTTGTTCGCATACGCTAGATAATACACCCCGTTGTATAAGTAAACCGTTCCGTACAAATTTTGTATAGTAAAAACATATTTTTTAACGATTTTTTGCCAAATTTCTTCTAAAACACGATTTATTTAATATTTTCGACATAAATACTCACCTGGCATCACTTTTTTGTACCGAGACCCCCCTTTTTATTGATCTAGCTTCGTTCTGGCCGCGGTCCTGCATCCTTTTGCCGCTTTCCCGTAGGAAATCGGCAAAAAATTGCACCTGAAAACATAAAAATATACATATTAATATACAAAACTTAACTTTTTTCACAAACTTTAGATCAAAAATCGAAATTTTCCCATAACGACTGATCGGCTTTTACGTTTTTCCTTTAGAACACGTTAAGCCGCATCTTTATTCCAATAGTTTATTTCAGTAGATTCAATAGTTTCCAAATTAACTTAACTTTTCTTTCAAAATTGTCAATTTCTTCATACAAAACAGCACTTTTTATTTAAAATCTCCAAATTTTTCCCTTTGACCGTGTCGGTGTTTACTTTTTCTCGTAATACTGACTGTGCTGCATCCCTGGACACCCCATTTGCCAGTGTGGGTTCAGTAGTTTTTGAGTTATATCGATTTTTTATTGACTTTATTCTGTGACGGTACCTAAACCGAGGTTACCTTATACCATCGAATTTTTCATACATTTTGTTCGAACATCAAAAATTTTTGTACAAATTGAGTCGACTTTTGTTCGCATACGCTAGATAATACACCCCGTTGTATAAGTAAACCGTTCCGTACAAATTTTGTATAGTAAAAACATATTTTTTAACGATTTTTTGCCAAATTTCTTCTAAAACACGATTTATTTAATATTTTCGACATAAATACTCACCTGGCATCACTTTTTTGTACCGAGACCCCCCTTTTTATTGATCTAGCTTCGTTCTGGCCGCGGTCCTGCATCCTTTTGCCGCTTTCCCGTAGGAAATCGGCAAAAAATTGCACCTGAAAACATAAAAATATACATATTAATATACAAAACTTAACTTTTTTCACAAACTTTAGATCAAAAATCGAAATTTTCCCATAACGACTGATCGGCTTTTACGTTTTTCCTTTAGAACACGTTAAGCCGCATCTTTATTCCAATAGTTTATTTCAGTAGATTCAATAGTTTCCAAATTAACTTAACTTTTCTTTCAAAATTGTCAATTTCTTCATACAAAACAGCACTTTTTATTTAAAATCTCCAAATTTTTCCCTTTGACCGTGTCGGTGTTTACTTTTTCTCGTAATACTGACTGTGCTGCATCCCTGGACACCCCATTTGCCAGTGTGGGTTCAGTAGTTTTTGAGTTATATCGATTTTTTATTGACTTTATTCTGTGACGGTACCTAAACCGAGGTTACCTTATACCATCGAATTTTTCATACATTTTGTTCGAACATCAAAAATTTTTGTACAAATTGAGTCGACTTTTGTTCGCATACGCTAGATAATACACCCCGTTGTATAAGTAAACCGTTCCGTACAAATTTTGTATAGTAAAAACATATTTTTTAACGATTTTTTGCCAAATTTCTTCTAAAACACGATTTATTTAATATTTTCGACATAAATACTCACCTGGCATCACTTTTTTGTACCGAGACCCCCCTTTTTATTGATCTAGCTTCGTTCTGGCCGCGGTCCTGCATCCTTTTGCCGCTTTCCCGTAGGAAATCGGCAAAAAATTGCACCTGAAAACATAAAAATATACATATTAATATACAAAACTTAACTTTTTTCACAAACTTTAGATCAAAAATCGAAATTTTCCCATAACGACTGATCGGCTTTTACGTTTTTCCTTTAGAACACGTTAAGCCGCATCTTTATTCCAATAGTTTATTTCAGTAGATTCAATAGTTTCCAAATTAACTTAACTTTTCTTTCAAAATTGTCAATTTCTTCATACAAAACAGCACTTTTTATTTAAAATCTCCAAATTTTTCCCTTTGACCGTGTCGGTGTTTACTTTTTCTCGTAATACTGACTGTGCTGCATCCCTGGACACCCCATTTGCCAGTGTGGGTTCAGTAGTTTTTGAGTTATATCGATTTTTTATTGACTTTATTCTGTGACGGTACCTAAACCGAGGTTACCTTATACCATCGAATTTTTCATACATTTTGTTCGAACATCAAAAATTTTTGTACAAATTGAGTCGACTTTTGTTCGCATACGCTAGATAATACACCCCGTTGTATAAGTAAACCGTTCCGTACAAATTTTGTATAGTAAAAACATATTTTTTAACGATTTTTTGCCAAATTTCTTCTAAAACACGATTTATTTAATATTTTCGACATAAATACTCACCTGGCATCACTTTTTTGTACCGAGACCCCCCTTTTTATTGATCTAGCTTCGTTCTGGCCGCGGTCCTGCATCCTTTTGCCGCTTTCCCGTAGGAAATCGGCAAAAAATTGCACCTGAAAACATAAAAATATACATATTAATATACAAAACTTAACTTTTTTCACAAACTTTAGATCAAAAATCGAAATTTTCCCATAACGACTGATCGGCTTTTACGTTTTTCCTTTAGAACACGTTAAGCCGCATCTTTATTCCAATAGTTTATTTCAGTAGATTCAATAGTTTCCAAATTAACTTAACTTTTCTTTCAAAATTGTCAATTTCTTCATACAAAACAGCACTTTTTATTTAAAATCTCCAAATTTTTCCCTTTGACCGTGTCGGTGTTTACTTTTTCTCGTAATACTGACTGTGCTGCATCCCTGGACACCCCATTTGCCAGTGTGGGTTCAGTAGTTTTTGAGTTATATCGATTTTTTATTGACTTTATTCTGTGACGGTACCTAAACCGAGGTTACCTTATACCATCGAATTTTTCATACATTTTGTTCGAACATCAAAAATTTTTGTACAAATTGAGTCGACTTTTGTTCGCATACGCTAGATAATACACCCCGTTGTATAAGTAAACCGTTCCGTACAAATTTTGTATAGTAAAAACATATTTTTTAACGATTTTTTGCCAAATTTCTTCTAAAACACGATTTATTTAATATTTTCGACATAAATACTCACCTGGCATCACTTTTTTGTACCGAGACCCCCCTTTTTATTGATCTAGCTTCGTTCTGGCCGCGGTCCTGCATCCTTTTGCCGCTTTCCCGTAGGAAATCGGCAAAAAATTGCACCTGAAAACATAAAAATATACATATTAATATACAAAACTTAACTTTTTTCACAAACTTTAGATCAAAAATCGAAATTTTCCCATAACGACTGATCGGCTTTTACGTTTTTCCTTTAGAACACGTTAAGCCGCATCTTTATTCCAATAGTTTATTTCAGTAGATTCAATAGTTTCCAAATTAACTTAACTTTTCTTTCAAAATTGTCAATTTCTTCATACAAAACAGCACTTTTTATTTAAAATCTCCAAATTTTTCCCTTTGACCGTGTCGGTGTTTACTTTTTCTCGTAATACTGACTGTGCTGCATCCCTGGACACCCCATTTGCCAGTGTGGGTTCAGTAGTTTTTGAGTTATATCGATTTTTTATTGACTTTATTCTGTGACGGTACCTAAACCGAGGTTACCTTATACCATCGAATTTTTCATACATTTTGTTCGAACATCAAAAATTTTTGTACAAATTGAGTCGACTTTTGTTCGCATACGCTAGATAATACACCCCGTTGTATAAGTAAACCGTTCCGTACAAATTTTGTATAGTAAAAACATATTTTTTAACGATTTTTTGCCAAATTTCTTCTAAAACACGATTTATTTAATATTTTCGACATAAATACTCACCTGGCATCACTTTTTTGTACCGAGACCCCCCTTTTTATTGATCTAGCTTCGTTCTGGCCGCGGTCCTGCATCCTTTTGCCGCTTTCCCGTAGGAAATCGGCAAAAAATTGCACCTGAAAACATAAAAATATACATATTAATATACAAAACTTAACTTTTTTCACAAACTTTAGATCAAAAATCGAAATTTTCCCATAACGACTGATCGGCTTTTACGTTTTTCCTTTAGAACACGTTAAGCCGCATCTTTATTCCAATAGTTTATTTCAGTAGATTCAATAGTTTCCAAATTAACTTAACTTTTCTTTCAAAATTGTCAATTTCTTCATACAAAACAGCACTTTTTATTTAAAATCTCCAAATTTTTCCCTTTGACCGTGTCGGTGTTTACTTTTTCTCGTAATACTGACTGTGCTGCATCCCTGGACACCCCATTTGCCAGTGTGGGTTCAGTAGTTTTTGAGTTATATCGATTTTTTATTGACTTTATTCTGTGACGGTACCTAAACCGAGGTTACCTTATACCATCGAATTTTTCATACATTTTGTTCGAACATCAAAAATTTTTGTACAAATTGAGTCGACTTTTGTTCGCATACGCTAGATAATACACCCCGTTGTATAAGTAAACCGTTCCGTACAAATTTTGTATAGTAAAAACATATTTTTTAACGATTTTTTGCCAAATTTCTTCTAAAACACGATTTATTTAATATTTTCGACATAAATACTCACCTGGCATCACTTTTTTGTACCGAGACCCCCCTTTTTATTGATCTAGCTTCGTTCTGGCCGCGGTCCTGCATCCTTTTGCCGCTTTCCCGTAGGAAATCGGCAAAAAATTGCACCTGAAAACATAAAAATATACATATTAATATACAAAACTTAACTTTTTTCACAAACTTTAGATCAAAAATCGAAATTTTCCCATAACGACTGATCGGCTTTTACGTTTTTCCTTTAGAACACGTTAAGCCGCATCTTTATTCCAATAGTTTATTTCAGTAGATTCAATAGTTTCCAAATTAACTTAACTTTTCTTTCAAAATTGTCAATTTCTTCATACAAAACAGCACTTTTTATTTAAAATCTCCAAATTTTTCCCTTTGACCGTGTCGGTGTTTACTTTTTCTCGTAATACTGACTGTGCTGCATCCCTGGACACCCCATTTGCCAGTGTGGGTTCAGTAGTTTTTGAGTTATATCGATTTTTTATTGACTTTATTCTGTGACGGTACCTAAACCGAGGTTACCTTATACCATCGAATTTTTCATACATTTTGTTCGAACATCAAAAATTTTTGTACAAATTGAGTCGACTTTTGTTCGCATACGCTAGATAATACACCCCGTTGTATAAGTAAACCGTTCCGTACAAATTTTGTATAGTAAAAACATATTTTTTAACGATTTTTTGCCAAATTTCTTCTAAAACACGATTTATTTAATATTTTCGACATAAATACTCACCTGGCATCACTTTTTTGTACCGAGACCCCCCTTTTTATTGATCTAGCTTCGTTCTGGCCGCGGTCCTGCATCCTTTTGCCGCTTTCCCGTAGGAAATCGGCAAAAAATTGCACCTGAAAACATAAAAATATACATATTAATATACAAAACTTAACTTTTTTCACAAACTTTAGATCAAAAATCGAAATTTTCCCATAACGACTGATCGGCTTTTACGTTTTTCCTTTAGAACACGTTAAGCCGCATCTTTATTCCAATAGTTTATTTCAGTAGATTCAATAGTTTCCAAATTAACTTAACTTTTCTTTCAAAATTGTCAATTTCTTCATACAAAACAGCACTTTTTATTTAAAATCTCCAAATTTTTCCCTTTGACCGTGTCGGTGTTTACTTTTTCTCGTAATACTGACTGTGCTGCATCCCTGGACACCCCATTTGCCAGTGTGGGTTCAGTAGTTTTTGAGTTATATCGATTTTTTATTGACTTTATTCTGTGACGGTACCTAAACCGAGGTTACCTTATACCATCGAATTTTTCATACATTTTGTTCGAACATCAAAAATTTTTGTACAAATTGAGTCGACTTTTGTTCGCATACGCTAGATAATACACCCCGTTGTATAAGTAAACCGTTCCGTACAAATTTTGTATAGTAAAAACATATTTTTTAACGATTTTTTGCCAAATTTCTTCTAAAACACGATTTATTTAATATTTTCGACATAAATACTCACCTGGCATCACTTTTTTGTACCGAGACCCCCCTTTTTATTGATCTAGCTTCGTTCTGGCCGCGGTCCTGCATCCTTTTGCCGCTTTCCCGTAGGAAATCGGCAAAAAATTGCACCTGAAAACATAAAAATATACATATTAATATACAAAACTTAACTTTTTTCACAAACTTTAGATCAAAAATCGAAATTTTCCCATAACGACTGATCGGCTTTTACGTTTTTCCTTTAGAACACGTTAAGCCGCATCTTTATTCCAATAGTTTATTTCAGTAGATTCAATAGTTTCCAAATTAACTTAACTTTTCTTTCAAAATTGTCAATTTCTTCATACAAAACAGCACTTTTTATTTAAAATCTCCAAATTTTTCCCTTTGACCGTGTCGGTGTTTACTTTTTCTCGTAATACTGACTGTGCTGCATCCCTGGACACCCCATTTGCCAGTGTGGGTTCAGTAGTTTTTGAGTTATATCGATTTTTTATTGACTTTATTCTGTGACGGTACCTAAACCGAGGTTACCTTATACCATCGAATTTTTCATACATTTTGTTCGAACATCAAAAATTTTTGTACAAATTGAGTCGACTTTTGTTCGCATACGCTAGATAATACACCCCGTTGTATAAGTAAACCGTTCCGTACAAATTTTGTATAGTAAAAACATATTTTTTAACGATTTTTTGCCAAATTTCTTCTAAAACACGATTTATTTAATATTTTCGACATAAATACTCACCTGGCATCACTTTTTTGTACCGAGACCCCCCTTTTTATTGATCTAGCTTCGTTCTGGCCGCGGTCCTGCATCCTTTTGCCGCTTTCCCGTAGGAAATCGGCAAAAAATTGCACCTGAAAACATAAAAATATACATATTAATATACAAAACTTAACTTTTTTCACAAACTTTAGATCAAAAATCGAAATTTTCCCATAACGACTGATCGGCTTTTACGTTTTTCCTTTAGAACACGTTAAGCCGCATCTTTATTCCAATAGTTTATTTCAGTAGATTCAATAGTTTCCAAATTAACTTAACTTTTCTTTCAAAATTGTCAATTTCTTCATACAAAACAGCACTTTTTATTTAAAATCTCCAAATTTTTCCCTTTGACCGTGTCGGTGTTTACTTTTTCTCGTAATACTGACTGTGCTGCATCCCTGGACACCCCATTTGCCAGTGTGGGTTCAGTAGTTTTTGAGTTATATCGATTTTTTATTGACTTTATTCTGTGACGGTACCTAAACCGAGGTTACCTTATACCATCGAATTTTTCATACATTTTGTTCGAACATCAAAAATTTTTGTACAAATTGAGTCGACTTTTGTTCGCATACGCTAGATAATACACCCCGTTGTATAAGTAAACCGTTCCGTACAAATTTTGTATAGTAAAAACATATTTTTTAACGATTTTTTGCCAAATTTCTTCTAAAACACGATTTATTTAATATTTTCGACATAAATACTCACCTGGCATCACTTTTTTGTACCGAGACCCCCCTTTTTATTGATCTAGCTTCGTTCTGGCCGCGGTCCTGCATCCTTTTGCCGCTTTCCCGTAGGAAATCGGCAAAAAATTGCACCTGAAAACATAAAAATATACATATTAATATACAAAACTTAACTTTTTTCACAAACTTTAGATCAAAAATCGAAATTTTCCCATAACGACTGATCGGCTTTTACGTTTTTCCTTTAGAACACGTTAAGCCGCATCTTTATTCCAATAGTTTATTTCAGTAGATTCAATAGTTTCCAAATTAACTTAACTTTTCTTTCAAAATTGTCAATTTCTTCATACAAAACAGCACTTTTTATTTAAAATCTCCAAATTTTTCCCTTTGACCGTGTCGGTGTTTACTTTTTCTCGTAATACTGACTGTGCTGCATCCCTGGACACCCCATTTGCCAGTGTGGGTTCAGTAGTTTTTGAGTTATATCGATTTTTTATTGACTTTATTCTGTGACGGTACCTAAACCGAGGTTACCTTATACCATCGAATTTTTCATACATTTTGTTCGAACATCAAAAATTTTTGTACAAATTGAGTCGACTTTTGTTCGCATACGCTAGATAATACACCCCGTTGTATAAGTAAACCGTTCCGTACAAATTTTGTATAGTAAAAACATATTTTTTAACGATTTTTTGCCAAATTTCTTCTAAAACACGATTTATTTAATATTTTCGACATAAATACTCACCTGGCATCACTTTTTTGTACCGAGACCCCCCTTTTTATTGATCTAGCTTCGTTCTGGCCGCGGTCCTGCATCCTTTTGCCGCTTTCCCGTAGGAAATCGGCAAAAAATTGCACCTGAAAACATAAAAATATACATATTAATATACAAAACTTAACTTTTTTCACAAACTTTAGATCAAAAATCGAAATTTTCCCATAACGACTGATCGGCTTTTACGTTTTTCCTTTAGAACACGTTAAGCCGCATCTTTATTCCAATAGTTTATTTCAGTAGATTCAATAGTTTCCAAATTAACTTAACTTTTCTTTCAAAATTGTCAATTTCTTCATACAAAACAGCACTTTTTATTTAAAATCTCCAAATTTTTCCCTTTGACCGTGTCGGTGTTTACTTTTTCTCGTAATACTGACTGTGCTGCATCCCTGGACACCCCATTTGCCAGTGTGGGTTCAGTAGTTTTTGAGTTATATCGATTTTTTATTGACTTTATTCTGTGACGGTACCTAAACCGAGGTTACCTTATACCATCGAATTTTTCATACATTTTGTTCGAACATCAAAAATTTTTGTACAAATTGAGTCGACTTTTGTTCGCATACGCTAGATAATACACCCCGTTGTATAAGTAAACCGTTCCGTACAAATTTTGTATAGTAAAAACATATTTTTTAACGATTTTTTGCCAAATTTCTTCTAAAACACGATTTATTTAATATTTTCGACATAAATACTCACCTGGCATCACTTTTTTGTACCGAGACCCCCCTTTTTATTGATCTAGCTTCGTTCTGGCCGCGGTCCTGCATCCTTTTGCCGCTTTCCCGTAGGAAATCGGCAAAAAATTGCACCTGAAAACATAAAAATATACATATTAATATACAAAACTTAACTTTTTTCACAAACTTTAGATCAAAAATCGAAATTTTCCCATAACGACTGATCGGCTTTTACGTTTTTCCTTTAGAACACGTTAAGCCGCATCTTTATTCCAATAGTTTATTTCAGTAGATTCAATAGTTTCCAAATTAACTTAACTTTTCTTTCAAAATTGTCAATTTCTTCATACAAAACAGCACTTTTTATTTAAAATCTCCAAATTTTTCCCTTTGACCGTGTCGGTGTTTACTTTTTCTCGTAATACTGACTGTGCTGCATCCCTGGACACCCCATTTGCCAGTGTGGGTTCAGTAGTTTTTGAGTTATATCGATTTTTTATTGACTTTATTCTGTGACGGTACCTAAACCGAGGTTACCTTATACCATCGAACTTTTCATACATTTTGTTCGAACATCAAAAATTTTTGTACAAATTGAGTCGACTTTTGTTCGCATACGCTAGATAATACACCCCGTTGTATAAGTAAACCGTTCCGTACAAATTTTGTATAGTAAAAACATATTTTTTAACGATTTTTTGCCAAATTTCTTCTAAAACACGATTTATTTAATATTTTCGACATAAATACTCACCTGGCATCACTTTTTTGTACCGAGACCCCCCTTTTTATTGATCTAGCTTCGTTCTGGCCGCGGTCCTGCATCCTTTTGCCGCTTTCCCGTAGGAAATCGGCAAAAAATTGCACCTGAAAACATAAAAATATACATATTAATATACAAAACTTAACTTTTTTCACAAACTTTAGATCAAAAATCGAAATTTTCCCATAACGACTGATCGGCTTTTACGTTTTTCCTTTAGAACACGTTAAGCCGCATCTTTATTCCAATAGTTTATTTCAGTAGATTCAATAGTTTCCAAATTAACTTAACTTTTCTTTCAAAATTGTCAATTTCTTCATACAAAACAGCACTTTTTATTTAAAATCTCCAAATTTTTCCCTTTGACCGTGTCGGTGTTTACTTTTTCTCGTAATACTGACTGTGCTGCATCCCTGGACACCCCATTTGCCAGTGTGGGTTCAGTAGTTTTTGAGTTATATCGATTTTTTATTGACTTTATTCTGTGACGGTACCTAAACCGAGGTTACCTTATACCATCGAATTTTTCATACATTTTGTTCGAACATCAAAAATTTTTGTACAAATTGAGTCGACTTTTGTTCGCATACGCTAGATAATACACCCCGTTGTATAAGTAAACCGTTCCGTACAAATTTTGTATAGTAAAAACATATTTTTTAACGATTTTTTGCCAAATTTCTTCTAAAACACGATTTATTTAATATTTTCGACATAAATACTCACCTGGCATCACTTTTTTGTACCGAGACCCCCCTTTTTATTGATCTAGCTTCGTTCTGGCCGCGGTCCTGCATCCTTTTGCCGCTTTCCCGTAGGAAATCGGCAAAAAATTGCACCTGAAAACATAAAAATATACATATTAATATACAAAACTTAACTTTTTTCACAAACTTTAGATCAAAAATCGAAATTTTCCCATAACGACTGATCGGCTTTTACGTTTTTCCTTTAGAACACGTTAAGCCGCATCTTTATTCCAATAGTTTATTTCAGTAGATTCAATAGTTTCCAAATTAACTTAACTTTTCTTTCAAAATTGTCAATTTCTTCATACAAAACAGCACTTTTTATTTAAAATCTCCAAATTTTTCCCTTTGACCGTGTCGGTGTTTACTTTTTCTCGTAATACTGACTGTGCTGCATCCCTGGACACCCCATTTGCCAGTGTGGGTTCAGTAGTTTTTGAGTTATATCGATTTTTTATTGACTTTATTCTGTGACGGTACCTAAACCGAGGTTACCTTATACCATCGAATTTTTCATACATTTTGTTCGAACATCAAAAATTTTTGTACAAATTGAGTCGACTTTTGTTCGCATACGCTAGATAATACACCCCGTTGTATAAGTAAACCGTTCCGTACAAATTTTGTATAGTAAAAACATATTTTTTAACGATTTTTTGCCAAATTTCTTCTAAAACACGATTTATTTAATATTTTCGACATAAATACTCACCTGGCATCACTTTTTTGTACCGAGACCCCCCTTTTTATTGATCTAGCTTCGTTCTGGCCGCGGTCCTGCATCCTTTTGCCGCTTTCCCGTAGGAAATCGGCAAAAAATTGCACCTGAAAACATAAAAATATACATATTAATATACAAAACTTAACTTTTTTCACAAACTTTAGATCAAAAATCGAAATTTTCCCATAACGACTGATCGGCTTTTACGTTTTTCCTTTAGAACACGTTAAGCCGCATCTTTATTCCAATAGTTTATTTCAGTAGATTCAATAGTTTCCAAATTAACTTAACTTTTCTTTCAAAATTGTCAATTTCTTCATACAAAACAGCACTTTTTATTTAAAATCTCCAAATTTTTCCCTTTGACCGTGTCGGTGTTTACTTTTTCTCGTAATACTGACTGTGCTGCATCCCTGGACACCCCATTTGCCAGTGTGGGTTCAGTAGTTTTTGAGTTATATCGATTTTTTATTGACTTTATTCTGTGACGGTACCTAAACCGAGGTTACCTTATACCATCGAATTTTTCATACATTTTGTTCGAACATCAAAAATTTTTGTACAAATTGAGTCGACTTTTGTTCGCATACGCTAGATAATACACCCCGTTGTATAAGTAAACCGTTCCGTACAAATTTTGTATAGTAAAAACATATTTTTTAACGATTTTTTGCCAAATTTCTTCTAAAACACGATTTATTTAATATTTTCGACATAAATACTCACCTGGCATCACTTTTTTGTACCGAGACCCCCCTTTTTATTGATCTAGCTTCGTTCTGGCCGCGGTCCTGCATCCTTTTGCCGCTTTCCCGTAGGAAATCGGCAAAAAATTGCACCTGAAAACATAAAAATATACATATTAATATACAAAACTTAACTTTTTTCACAAACTTTAGATCAAAAATCGAAATTTTCCCATAACGACTGATCGGCTTTTACGTTTTTCCTTTAGAACACGTTAAGCCGCATCTTTATTCCAATAGTTTATTTCAGTAGATTCAATAGTTTCCAAATTAACTTAACTTTTCTTTCAAAATTGTCAATTTCTTCATACAAAACAGCACTTTTTATTTAAAATCTCCAAATTTTTCCCTTTGACCGTGTCGGTGTTTACTTTTTCTCGTAATACTGACTGTGCTGCATCCCTGGACACCCCATTTGCCAGTGTGGGTTCAGTAGTTTTTGAGTTATATCGATTTTTTATTGACTTTATTCTGTGACGGTACCTAAACCGAGGTTACCTTATACCATCGAATTTTTCATACATTTTGTTCGAACATCAAAAATTTTTGTACAAATTGAGTCGACTTTTGTTCGCATACGCTAGATAATACACCCCGTTGTATAAGTAAACCGTTCCGTACAAATTTTGTATAGTAAAAACATATTTTTTAACGATTTTTTGCCAAATTTCTTCTAAAACACGATTTATTTAATATTTTCGACATAAATACTCACCTGGCATCACTTTTTTGTACCGAGACCCCCCTTTTTATTGATCTAGCTTCGTTCTGGCCGCGGTCCTGCATCCTTTTGCCGCTTTCCCGTAGGAAATCGGCAAAAAATTGCACCTGAAAACATAAAAATATACATATTAATATACAAAACTTAACTTTTTTCACAAACTTTAGATCAAAAATCGAAATTTTCCCATAACGACTGATCGGCTTTTACGTTTTTCCTTTAGAACACGTTAAGCCGCATCTTTATTCCAATAGTTTATTTCAGTAGATTCAATAGTTTCCAAATTAACTTAACTTTTCTTTCAAAATTGTCAATTTCTTCATACAAAACAGCACTTTTTATTTAAAATCTCCAAATTTTTCCCTTTGACCGTGTCGGTGTTTACTTTTTCTCGTAATACTGACTGTGCTGCATCCCTGGACACCCCATTTGCCAGTGTGGGTTCAGTAGTTTTTGAGTTATATCGATTTTTTATTGACTTTATTCTGTGACGGTACCTAAACCGAGGTTACCTTATACCATCGAATTTTTCATACATTTTGTTCGAACATCAAAAATTTTTGTACAAATTGAGTCGACTTTTGTTCGCATACGCTAGATAATACACCCCGTTGTATAAGTAAACCGTTCCGTACAAATTTTGTATAGTAAAAACATATTTTTTAACGATTTTTTGCCAAATTTCTTCTAAAACACGATTTATTTAATATTTTCGACATAAATACTCACCTGGCATCACTTTTTTGTACCGAGACCCCCCTTTTTATTGATCTAGCTTCGTTCTGGCCGCGGTCCTGCATCCTTTTGCCGCTTTCCCGTAGGAAATCGGCAAAAAATTGCACCTGAAAACATAAAAATATACATATTAATATACAAAACTTAACTTTTTTCACAAACTTTAGATCAAAAATCGAAATTTTCCCATAACGACTGATCGGCTTTTACGTTTTTCCTTTAGAACACGTTAAGCCGCATCTTTATTCCAATAGTTTATTTCAGTAGATTCAATAGTTTCCAAATTAACTTAACTTTTCTTTCAAAATTGTCAATTTCTTCATACAAAACAGCACTTTTTATTTAAAATCTCCAAATTTTTCCCTTTGACCGTGTCGGTGTTTACTTTTTCTCGTAATACTGACTGTGCTGCATCCCTGGACACCCCATTTGCCAGTGTGGGTTCAGTAGTTTTTGAGTTATATCGATTTTTTATTGACTTTATTCTGTGACGGTACCTAAACCGAGGTTACCTTATACCATCGAATTTTTCATACATTTTGTTCGAACATCAAAAATTTTTGTACAAATTGAGTCGACTTTTGTTCGCATACGCTAGATAATACACCCCGTTGTATAAGTAAACCGTTCCGTACAAATTTTGTATAGTAAAAACATATTTTTTAACGATTTTTTGCCAAATTTCTTCTAAAACACGATTTATTTAATATTTTCGACATAAATACTCACCTGGCATCACTTTTTTGTACCGAGACCCCCCTTTTTATTGATCTAGCTTCGTTCTGGCCGCGGTCCTGCATCCTTTTGCCGCTTTCCCGTAGGAAATCGGCAAAAAATTGCACCTGAAAACATAAAAATATACATATTAATATACAAAACTTAACTTTTTTCACAAACTTTAGATCAAAAATCGAAATTTTCCCATAACGACTGATCGGCTTTTACGTTTTTCCTTTAGAACACGTTAAGCCGCATCTTTATTCCAATAGTTTATTTCAGTAGATTCAATAGTTTCCAAATTAACTTAACTTTTCTTTCAAAATTGTCAATTTCTTCATACAAAACAGCACTTTTTATTTAAAATCTCCAAATTTTTCCCTTTGACCGTGTCGGTGTTTACTTTTTCTCGTAATACTGACTGTGCTGCATCCCTGGACACCCCATTTGCCAGTGTGGGTTCAGTAGTTTTTGAGTTATATCGATTTTTTATTGACTTTATTCTGTGACGGTACCTAAACCGAGGTTACCTTATACCATCGAATTTTTCATACATTTTGTTCGAACATCAAAAATTTTTGTACAAATTGAGTCGACTTTTGTTCGCATACGCTAGATAATACACCCCGTTGTATAAGTAAACCGTTCCGTACAAATTTTGTATAGTAAAAACATATTTTTTAACGATTTTTTGCCAAATTTCTTCTAAAACACGATTTATTTAATATTTTCGACATAAATACTCACCTGGCATCACTTTTTTGTACCGAGACCCCCCTTTTTATTGATCTAGCTTCGTTCTGGCCGCGGTCCTGCATCCTTTTGCCGCTTTCCCGTAGGAAATCGGCAAAAAATTGCACCTGAAAACATAAAAATATACATATTAATATACAAAACTTAACTTTTTTCACAAACTTTAGATCAAAAATCGAAATTTTCCCATAACGACTGATCGGCTTTTACGTTTTTCCTTTAGAACACGTTAAGCCGCATCTTTATTCCAATAGTTTATTTCAGTAGATTCAATAGTTTCCAAATTAACTTAACTTTTCTTTCAAAATTGTCAATTTCTTCATACAAAACAGCACTTTTTATTTAAAATCTCCAAATTTTTCCCTTTGACCGTGTCGGTGTTTACTTTTTCTCGTAATACTGACTGTGCTGCATCCCTGGACACCCCATTTGCCAGTGTGGGTTCAGTAGTTTTTGAGTTATATCGATTTTTTATTGACTTTATTCTGTGACGGTACCTAAACCGAGGTTACCTTATACCATCGAATTTTTCATACATTTTGTTCGAACATCAAAAATTTTTGTACAAATTGAGTCGACTTTTGTTCGCATACGCTAGATAATACACCCCGTTGTATAAGTAAACCGTTCCGTACAAATTTTGTATAGTAAAAACATATTTTTTAACGATTTTTTGCCAAATTTCTTCTAAAACACGATTTATTTAATATTTTCGACATAAATACTCACCTGGCATCACTTTTTTGTACCGAGACCCCCCTTTTTATTGATCTAGCTTCGTTCTGGCCGCGGTCCTGCATCCTTTTGCCGCTTTCCCGTAGGAAATCGGCAAAAAATTGCACCTGAAAACATAAAAATATACATATTAATATACAAAACTTAACTTTTTTCACAAACTTTAGATCAAAAATCGAAATTTTCCCATAACGACTGATCGGCTTTTACGTTTTTCCTTTAGAACACGTTAAGCCGCATCTTTATTCCAATAGTTTATTTCAGTAGATTCAATAG
This sequence comes from Acrobasis consociella, assembly GCA_963555685.1. NCBI lineage: Eukaryota > Metazoa > Arthropoda > Insecta > Lepidoptera > Pyralidae > Acrobasis > Acrobasis consociella. Next base: position 23,010 of record CAUVWO010000015.1, on the reverse strand, counting down.
TTTCCAAATTAACTTAACTTTTCTTTCAAAATTGTCAATTTCTTCATACAAAACAGCACTTTTTATTTAAAATCTCCAAATTTTTCCCTTTGACCGTGTCGGTGTTTACTTTTTCTCGTAATACTGACTGTGCTGCATCCCTGGACACCCCATTTGCCAGTGTGGGTTCAGTAGTTTTTGAGTTATATCGATTTTTTATTGACTTTATTCTGTGACGGTACCTAAACCGAGGTTACCTTATACCATCGAATTTTTCATACATTTTGTTCGAACATCAAAAATTTTTGTACAAATTGAGTCGACTTTTGTTCGCATACGCTAGATAATACACCCCGTTGTATAAGTAAACCGTTCCGTACAAATTTTGTATAGTAAAAACATATTTTTTAACGATTTTTTGCCAAATTTCTTCTAAAACACGATTTATTTAATATTTTCGACATAAATACTCACCTGGCATCACTTTTTTGTACCGAGACCCCCCTTTTTATTGATCTAGCTTCGTTCTGGCCGCGGTCCTGCATCCTTTTGCCGCTTTCCCGTAGGAAATCGGCAAAAAATTGCACCTGAAAACATAAAAATATACATATTAATATACAAAACTTAACTTTTTTCACAAACTTTAGATCAAAAATCGAAATTTTCCCATAACGACTGATCGGCTTTTACGTTTTTCCTTTAGAACACGTTAAGCCGCATCTTTATTCCAATAGTTTATTTCAGTAGATTCAATAGTTTCCAAATTAACTTAACTTTTCTTTCAAAATTGTCAATTTCTTCATACAAAACAGCACTTTTTATTTAAAATCTCCAAATTTTTCCCTTTGACCGTGTCGGTGTTTACTTTTTCTCGTAATACTGACTGTGCTGCATCCCTGGACACCCCATTTGCCAGTGTGGGTTCAGTAGTTTTTGAGTTATATCGATTTTTTATTGACTTTATTCTGTGACGGTACCTAAACCGAGGTTACCTTATACCATCGAACTTTTCATACATTTTGTTCGAACATCAAAAATTTTTGTACAAATTGAGTCGACTTTTGTTCGCATACGCTAGATAATACACCCCGTTGTATAAGTAAACCGTTCCGTACAAATTTTGTATAGTAAAAACATATTTTTTAACGATTTTTTGCCAAATTTCTTCTAAAACACGATTTATTTAATATTTTCGACATAAATACTCACCTGGCATCACTTTTTTGTACCGAGACCCCCCTTTTTATTGATCTAGCTTCGTTCTGGCCGCGGTCCTGCATCCTTTTGCCGCTTTCCCGTAGGAAATCGGCAAAAAATTGCACCTGAAAACATAAAAATATACATATTAATATACAAAACTTAACTTTTTTCACAAACTTTAGATCAAAAATCGAAATTTTCCCATAACGACTGATCGGCTTTTACGTTTTTCCTTTAGAACACGTTAAGCCGCATCTTTATTCCAATAGTTTATTTCAGTAGATTCAATAGTTTCCAAATTAACTTAACTTTTCTTTCAAAATTGTCAATTTCTTCATACAAAACAGCACTTTTTATTTAAAATCTCCAAATTTTTCCCTTTGACCGTGTCGGTGTTTACTTTTTCTCGTAATACTGACTGTGCTGCATCCCTGGACACCCCATTTGCCAGTGTGGGTTCAGTAGTTTTTGAGTTATATCGATTTTTTATTGACTTTATTCTGTGACGGTACCTAAACCGAGGTTACCTTATACCATCGAATTTTTCATACATTTTGTTCGAACATCAAAAATTTTTGTACAAATTGAGTCGACTTTTGTTCGCATACGCTAGATAATACACCCCGTTGTATAAGTAAACCGTTCCGTACAAATTTTGTATAGTAAAAACATATTTTTTAACGATTTTTTGCCAAATTTCTTCTAAAACACGATTTATTTAATATTTTCGACATAAATACTCACCTGGCATCACTTTTTTGTACCGAGACCCCCCTTTTTATTGATCTAGCTTCGTTCTGGCCGCGGTCCTGCATCCTTTTGCCGCTTTCCCGTAGGAAATCGGCAAAAAATTGCACCTGAAAACATAAAAATATACATATTAATATACAAAACTTAACTTTTTTCACAAACTTTAGATCAAAAATCGAAATTTTCCCATAACGACTGATCGGCTTTTACGTTTTTCCTTTAGAACACGTTAAGCCGCATCTTTATTCCAATAGTTTATTTCAGTAGATTCAATAGTTTCCAAATTAACTTAACTTTTCTTTCAAAATTGTCAATTTCTTCATACAAAACAGCACTTTTTATTTAAAATCTCCAAATTTTTCCCTTTGACCGTGTCGGTGTTTACTTTTTCTCGTAATACTGACTGTGCTGCATCCCTGGACACCCCATTTGCCAGTGTGGGTTCAGTAGTTTTTGAGTTATATCGATTTTTTATTGACTTTATTCTGTGACGGTACCTAAACCGAGGTTACCTTATACCATCGAATTTTTCATACATTTTGTTCGAACATCAAAAATTTTTGTACAAATTGAGTCGACTTTTGTTCGCATACGCTAGATAATACACCCCGTTGTATAAGTAAACCGTTCCGTACAAATTTTGTATAGTAAAAACATATTTTTTAACGATTTTTTGCCAAATTTCTTCTAAAACACGATTTATTTAATATTTTCGACATAAATACTCACCTGGCATCACTTTTTTGTACCGAGACCCCCCTTTTTATTGATCTAGCTTCGTTCTGGCCGCGGTCCTGCATCCTTTTGCCGCTTTCCCGTAGGAAATCGGCAAAAAATTGCACCTGAAAACATAAAAATATACATATTAATATACAAAACTTAACTTTTTTCACAAACTTTAGATCAAAAATCGAAATTTTCCCATAACGACTGATCGGCTTTTACGTTTTTCCTTTAGAACACGTTAAGCCGCATCTTTATTCCAATAGTTTATTTCAGTAGATTCAATAGTTTCCAAATTAACTTAACTTTTCTTTCAAAATTGTCAATTTCTTCATACAAAACAGCACTTTTTATTTAAAATCTCCAAATTTTTCCCTTTGACCGTGTCGGTGTTTACTTTTTCTCGTAATACTGACTGTGCTGCATCCCTGGACACCCCATTTGCCAGTGTGGGTTCAGTAGTTTTTGAGTTATATCGATTTTTTATTGACTTTATTCTGTGACGGTACCTAAACCGAGGTTACCTTATACCATCGAATTTTTCATACATTTTGTTCGAACATCAAAAATTTTTGTACAAATTGAGTCGACTTTTGTTCGCATACGCTAGATAATACACCCCGTTGTATAAGTAAACCGTTCCGTACAAATTTTGTATAGTAAAAACATATTTTTTAACGATTTTTTGCCAAATTTCTTCTAAAACACGATTTATTTAATATTTTCGACATAAATACTCACCTGGCATCACTTTTTTGTACCGAGACCCCCCTTTTTATTGATCTAGCTTCGTTCTGGCCGCGGTCCTGCATCCTTTTGCCGCTTTCCCGTAGGAAATCGGCAAAAAATTGCACCTGAAAACATAAAAATATACATATTAATATACAAAACTTAACTTTTTTCACAAACTTTAGATCAAAAATCGAAATTTTCCCATAACGACTGATCGGCTTTTACGTTTTTCCTTTAGAACACGTTAAGCCGCATCTTTATTCCAATAGTTTATTTCAGTAGATTCAATAGTTTCCAAATTAACTTAACTTTTCTTTCAAAATTGTCAATTTCTTCATACAAAACAGCACTTTTTATTTAAAATCTCCAAATTTTTCCCTTTGACCGTGTCGGTGTTTACTTTTTCTCGTAATACTGACTGTGCTGCATCCCTGGACACCCCATTTGCCAGTGTGGGTTCAGTAGTTTTTGAGTTATATCGATTTTTTATTGACTTTATTCTGTGACGGTACCTAAACCGAGGTTACCTTATACCATCGAATTTTTCATACATTTTGTTCGAACATCAAAAATTTTTGTACAAATTGAGTCGACTTTTGTTCGCATACGCTAGATAATACACCCCGTTGTATAAGTAAACCGTTCCGTACAAATTTTGTATAGTAAAAACATATTTTTTAACGATTTTTTGCCAAATTTCTTCTAAAACACGATTTATTTAATATTTTCGACATAAATACTCACCTGGCATCACTTTTTTGTACCGAGACCCCCCTTTTTATTGATCTAGCTTCGTTCTGGCCGCGGTCCTGCATCCTTTTGCCGCTTTCCCGTAGGAAATCGGCAAAAAATTGCACCTGAAAACATAAAAATATACATATTAATATACAAAACTTAACTTTTTTCACAAACTTTAGATCAAAAATCGAAATTTTCCCATAACGACTGATCGGCTTTTACGTTTTTCCTTTAGAACACGTTAAGCCGCATCTTTATTCCAATAGTTTATTTCAGTAGATTCAATAGTTTCCAAATTAACTTAACTTTTCTTTCAAAATTGTCAATTTCTTCATACAAAACAGCACTTTTTATTTAAAATCTCCAAATTTTTCCCTTTGACCGTGTCGGTGTTTACTTTTTCTCGTAATACTGACTGTGCTGCATCCCTGGACACCCCATTTGCCAGTGTGGGTTCAGTAGTTTTTGAGTTATATCGATTTTTTATTGACTTTATTCTGTGACGGTACCTAAACCGAGGTTACCTTATACCATCGAATTTTTCATACATTTTGTTCGAACATCAAAAATTTTTGTACAAATTGAGTCGACTTTTGTTCGCATACGCTAGATAATACACCCCGTTGTATAAGTAAACCGTTCCGTACAAATTTTGTATAGTAAAAACATATTTTTTAACGATTTTTTGCCAAATTTCTTCTAAAACACGATTTATTTAATATTTTCGACATAAATACTCACCTGGCATCACTTTTTTGTACCGAGACCCCCCTTTTTATTGATCTAGCTTCGTTCTGGCCGCGGTCCTGCATCCTTTTGCCGCTTTCCCGTAGGAAATCGGCAAAAAATTGCACCTGAAAACATAAAAATATACATATTAATATACAAAACTTAACTTTTTTCACAAACTTTAGATCAAAAATCGAAATTTTCCCATAACGACTGATCGGCTTTTACGTTTTTCCTTTAGAACACGTTAAGCCGCATCTTTATTCCAATAGTTTATTTCAGTAGATTCAATAGTTTCCAAATTAACTTAACTTTTCTTTCAAAATTGTCAATTTCTTCATACAAAACAGCACTTTTTATTTAAAATCTCCAAATTTTTCCCTTTGACCGTGTCGGTGTTTACTTTTTCTCGTAATACTGACTGTGCTGCATCCCTGGACACCCCATTTGCCAGTGTGGGTTCAGTAGTTTTTGAGTTATATCGATTTTTTATTGACTTTATTCTGTGACGGTACCTAAACCGAGGTTACCTTATACCATCGAATTTTTCATACATTTTGTTCGAACATCAAAAATTTTTGTACAAATTGAGTCGACTTTTGTTCGCATACGCTAGATAATACACCCCGTTGTATAAGTAAACCGTTCCGTACAAATTTTGTATAGTAAAAACATATTTTTTAACGATTTTTTGCCAAATTTCTTCTAAAACACGATTTATTTAATATTTTCGACATAAATACTCACCTGGCATCACTTTTTTGTACCGAGACCCCCCTTTTTATTGATCTAGCTTCGTTCTGGCCGCGGTCCTGCATCCTTTTGCCGCTTTCCCGTAGGAAATCGGCAAAAAATTGCACCTGAAAACATAAAAATATACATATTAATATACAAAACTTAACTTTTTTCACAAACTTTAGATCAAAAATCGAAATTTTCCCATAACGACTGATCGGCTTTTACGTTTTTCCTTTAGAACACGTTAAGCCGCATCTTTATTCCAATAGTTTATTTCAGTAGATTCAATAGTTTCCAAATTAACTTAACTTTTCTTTCAAAATTGTCAATTTCTTCATACAAAACAGCACTTTTTATTTAAAATCTCCAAATTTTTCCCTTTGACCGTGTCGGTGTTTACTTTTTCTCGTAATACTGACTGTGCTGCATCCCTGGACACCCCATTTGCCAGTGTGGGTTCAGTAGTTTTTGAGTTATATCGATTTTTTATTGACTTTATTCTGTGACGGTACCTAAACCGAGGTTACCTTATACCATCGAATTTTTCATACATTTTGTTCGAACATCAAAAATTTTTGTACAAATTGAGTCGACTTTTGTTCGCATACGCTAGATAATACACCCCGTTGTATAAGTAAACCGTTCCGTACAAATTTTGTATAGTAAAAACATATTTTTTAACGATTTTTTGCCAAATTTCTTCTAAAACACGATTTATTTAATATTTTCGACATAAATACTCACCTGGCATCACTTTTTTGTACCGAGACCCCCCTTTTTATTGATCTAGCTTCGTTCTGGCCGCGGTCCTGCATCCTTTTGCCGCTTTCCCGTAGGAAATCGGCAAAAAATTGCACCTGAAAACATAAAAATATACATATTAATATACAAAACTTAACTTTTTTCACAAACTTTAGATCAAAAATCGAAATTTTCCCATAACGACTGATCGGCTTTTACGTTTTTCCTTTAGAACACGTTAAGCCGCATCTTTATTCCAATAGTTTATTTCAGTAGATTCAATAGTTTCCAAATTAACTTAACTTTTCTTTCAAAATTGTCAATTTCTTCATACAAAACAGCACTTTTTATTTAAAATCTCCAAATTTTTCCCTTTGACCGTGTCGGTGTTTACTTTTTCTCGTAATACTGACTGTGCTGCATCCCTGGACACCCCATTTGCCAGTGTGGGTTCAGTAGTTTTTGAGTTATATCGATTTTTTATTGACTTTATTCTGTGACGGTACCTAAACCGAGGTTACCTTATACCATCGAATTTTTCATACATTTTGTTCGAACATCAAAAATTTTTGTACAAATTGAGTCGACTTTTGTTCGCATACGCTAGATAATACACCCCGTTGTATAAGTAAACCGTTCCGTACAAATTTTGTATAGTAAAAACATATTTTTTAACGATTTTTTGCCAAATTTCTTCTAAAACACGATTTATTTAATATTTTCGACATAAATACTCACCTGGCATCACTTTTTTGTACCGAGACCCCCCTTTTTATTGATCTAGCTTCGTTCTGGCCGCGGTCCTGCATCCTTTTGCCGCTTTCCCGTAGGAAATCGGCAAAAAATTGCACCTGAAAACATAAAAATATACATATTAATATACAAAACTTAACTTTTTTCACAAACTTTAGATCAAAAATCGAAATTTTCCCATAACGACTGATCGGCTTTTACGTTTTTCCTTTAGAACACGTTAAGCCGCATCTTTATTCCAATAGTTTATTTCAGTAGATTCAATAGTTTCCAAATTAACTTAACTTTTCTTTCAAAATTGTCAATTTCTTCATACAAAACAGCACTTTTTATTTAAAATCTCCAAATTTTTCCCTTTGACCGTGTCGGTGTTTACTTTTTCTCGTAATACTGACTGTGCTGCATCCCTGGACACCCCATTTGCCAGTGTGGGTTCAGTAGTTTTTGAGTTATATCGATTTTTTATTGACTTTATTCTGTGACGGTACCTAAACCGAGGTTACCTTATACCATCGAATTTTTCATACATTTTGTTCGAACATCAAAAATTTTTGTACAAATTGAGTCGACTTTTGTTCGCATACGCTAGATAATACACCCCGTTGTATAAGTAAACCGTTCCGTACAAATTTTGTATAGTAAAAACATATTTTTTAACGATTTTTTGCCAAATTTCTTCTAAAACACGATTTATTTAATATTTTCGACATAAATACTCACCTGGCATCACTTTTTTGTACCGAGACCCCCCTTTTTATTGATCTAGCTTCGTTCTGGCCGCGGTCCTGCATCCTTTTGCCGCTTTCCCGTAGGAAATCGGCAAAAAATTGCACCTGAAAACATAAAAATATACATATTAATATACAAAACTTAACTTTTTTCACAAACTTTAGATCAAAAATCGAAATTTTCCCATAACGACTGATCGGCTTTTACGTTTTTCCTTTAGAACACGTTAAGCCGCATCTTTATTCCAATAGTTTATTTCAGTAGATTCAATAGTTTCCAAATTAACTTAACTTTTCTTTCAAAATTGTCAATTTCTTCATACAAAACAGCACTTTTTATTTAAAATCTCCAAATTTTTCCCTTTGACCGTGTCGGTGTTTACTTTTTCTCGTAATACTGACTGTGCTGCATCCCTGGACACCCCATTTGCCAGTGTGGGTTCAGTAGTTTTTGAGTTATATCGATTTTTTATTGACTTTATTCTGTGACGGTACCTAAACCGAGGTTACCTTATACCATCGAATTTTTCATACATTTTGTTCGAACATCAAAAATTTTTGTACAAATTGAGTCGACTTTTGTTCGCATACGCTAGATAATACACCCCGTTGTATAAGTAAACCGTTCCGTACAAATTTTGTATAGTAAAAACATATTTTTTAACGATTTTTTGCCAAATTTCTTCTAAAACACGATTTATTTAATATTTTCGACATAAATACTCACCTGGCATCACTTTTTTGTACCGAGACCCCCCTTTTTATTGATCTAGCTTCGTTCTGGCCGCGGTCCTGCATCCTTTTGCCGCTTTCCCGTAGGAAATCGGCAAAAAATTGCACCTGAAAACATAAAAATATACATATTAATATACAAAACTTAACTTTTTTCACAAACTTTAGATCAAAAATCGAAATTTTCCCATAACGACTGATCGGCTTTTACGTTTTTCCTTTAGAACACGTTAAGCCGCATCTTTATTCCAATAGTTTATTTCAGTAGATTCAATAGTTTCCAAATTAACTTAACTTTTCTTTCAAAATTGTCAATTTCTTCATACAAAACAGCACTTTTTATTTAAAATCTCCAAATTTTTCCCTTTGACCGTGTCGGTGTTTACTTTTTCTCGTAATACTGACTGTGCTGCATCCCTGGACACCCCATTTGCCAGTGTGGGTTCAGTAGTTTTTGAGTTATATCGATTTTTTATTGACTTTATTCTGTGACGGTACCTAAACCGAGGTTACCTTATACCATCGAATTTTTCATACATTTTGTTCGAACATCAAAAATTTTTGTACAAATTGAGTCGACTTTTGTTCGCATACGCTAGATAATACACCCCGTTGTATAAGTAAACCGTTCCGTACAAATTTTGTATAGTAAAAACATATTTTTTAACGATTTTTTGCCAAATTTCTTCTAAAACACGATTTATTTAATATTTTCGACATAAATACTCACCTGGCATCACTTTTTTGTACCGAGACCCCCCTTTTTATTGATCTAGCTTCGTTCTGGCCGCGGTCCTGCATCCTTTTGCCGCTTTCCCGTAGGAAATCGGCAAAAAATTGCACCTGAAAACATAAAAATATACATATTAATATACAAAACTTAACTTTTTTCACAAACTTTAGATCAAAAATCGAAATTTTCCCATAACGACTGATCGGCTTTTACGTTTTTCCTTTAGAACACGTTAAGCCGCATCTTTATTCCAATAGTTTATTTCAGTAGATTCAATAGTTTCCAAATTAACTTAACTTTTCTTTCAAAATTGTCAATTTCTTCATACAAAACAGCACTTTTTATTTAAAATCTCCAAATTTTTCCCTTTGACCGTGTCGGTGTTTACTTTTTCTCGTAATACTGACTGTGCTGCATCCCTGGACACCCCATTTGCCAGTGTGGGTTCAGTAGTTTTTGAGTTATATCGATTTTTTATTGACTTTATTCTGTGACGGTACCTAAACCGAGGTTACCTTATACCATCGAATTTTTCATACATTTTGTTCGAACATCAAAAATTTTTGTACAAATTGAGTCGACTTTTGTTCGCATACGCTAGATAATACACCCCGTTGTATAAGTAAACCGTTCCGTACAAATTTTGTATAGTAAAAACATATTTTTTAACGATTTTTTGCCAAATTTCTTCTAAAACACGATTTATTTAATATTTTCGACATAAATACTCACCTGGCATCACTTTTTTGTACCGAGACCCCCCTTTTTATTGATCTAGCTTCGTTCTGGCCGCGGTCCTGCATCCTTTTGCCGCTTTCCCGTAGGAAATCGGCAAAAAATTGCCCGCCCACCCTCCCGGTTGCGTTCCGCCTAGCTGGATTTAGAAGGGGAATTTACAAGGGGAATTCACAAAATCTGTCCGTTTTTGGATTTGTTTTTATCTATTGACACAAGTGCCTTCCCACCTTATAATATACATATATAGTAGCTGGTATAGGGCTGGTATAGGCTTTAAAATATATTATTAGACTACAATATACATCGTATACATTGTTTATTTTTAAATTTATACATTTATAAGTTATATAAATATTATAAGTTATTGTAAATTTACTCCCATAATTTTGACGCACGCCCCAAATATGACCTTGGTCCACAGCCCAATCAAGGAGACAGAGAGGGAGGAGCCTCCCCAAAATTCAACCAACGTCAGACGTAGCGTGGGAGAATGGCCCCCCGCAGAATGTCCAGGGACATCGGTCCCAAGCACCTCTAAACTTCCGACGAAGCAGGCAGGCCCTGCTAAAGCTAGAACAGGGCTGGTAAAGAAACAGCCAACACATGCAAAAACCTCTGTGCAGACAAAGGCTGCGCCACCGGCCTTCTCAAATAAGATAGAGGCGATGACACATTGGCGGGACCATGCCATAACATGCTTGGACGAGTCGAGAAACCTGAAAGGAGAACTAAAAACCAGCATTACAGACGCAATAGAGGCGCTTTACGATATCGCGTATGACTTAGTGTCTGAAAGAACTGTAGGGGGCGATTTAGAAGAGAGAAATAAAACACTGGACTCCACTTTCTCGGTCAGCCCATCACAGGACCCAATCGCGGCGCGCCTGGAAGAGCAAACTAGGCTCCTCCGGGAGCAGAGCGAGAAACTGGATGGGCTGCGCGAGAAAATGGAAAAACAGGAGGCCCTCCTCAGTAAGGCAACCTCAGCAATATCTTACGCCAGTGTCGTAGCCGCGCCACACCACGTTGCCGCAAACCCGGTAACAGTGAGGGGCACACTCCACTCGGTGGTGGTGGCCTCAACAGACGAAACAAAAACGGGAGAGGAAGTACTAGAAAAGGTGCGAGAAGCAGTGGACGCTAAAGAGGGGTGGGTAAAAGTGGAAAGAATTAGAAAGGCGAAAGACCGTAAAATAATAATGGGATTTAGGACAAAGGAAGAGAGGGAGAAAGCGAAATGCAGACTACAGAGAGAGGGCGTCGCCCTCACTGTCGAGGACATCAAGAACAAGGACCCGCTTCTGGTTCTTCAGGGAGTCCTGAAGGTCCACACTGACGAGGACATCCTGAGGGCCTTGAGGAACCAGAACGAGGAGGTGTTTGAGGGCCTGGACAGTGAGGAAGACCGAATGGAGGTGCGTTACCGACGCAAGGCCAGAAACCCTCTGACATCCCACGTAGTCTTGAGGGTGTCACCGACGATCTGGCAAAGAGCCACTGACCAGAAAAAGGTCCGAATAGACATACAGCACATCCGTGTAGAGGACCAGTCACCACTGGTCCAATGCACGAAGTGCCTGGGCTATGGACATGGTAGGCGCCTCTGCACAGAGGCTGAGGAAGCGTGCAGTCATTGTGGCGGATCGCATCTCCGGGCAGAATGTGAGAGCTGGAGAGCAAGGCAGCCCGCTAAATGCTGCAACTGCGTTGCAGCGAAGCAGCGGGCCACAGACCACAACGCCTTCAGCCGAGAGTGCCCGGAGAGGCAAAAGTGGGACGATCTGGCCAGATCGACGGTAGCCTATTGCTAAGGGCGCAAAGGACGGCTGCATATATAAAAACGAAACATCAACTACCAAAACGTATAAGATCGTACAAGCTAATCTTAAGAAAAAGCAGCTTGCCACTCAGGAGCTCATGATAGAAGCAGGAAAAAGAAAGCTAGCAATGGCGCTCGTACAAGAACCATATGTGGGGGCTATAGGAGAGATGAGGCAGTACCGAGGAGCCAAAATACTGCAATGTGATAGGAAAAGTGCGAAGATAAACAAAGCCGCGATAGTGGTATTTGACGAAGAACTCGAGGTTGTAAAATGCCCAACATACACAACAGAAAACATCGCAGTAGCAAAGGCAAAAACAGGGTTGGGTGAAATCGGCATTTTATCCATCTACCTAGAAGATACTGAACCAATAGAACCTTACATAGAGCACATAAAGAAAACAGTCAAAGGTCTGAACATCTCAAAAATAGTACTAGGAGGAGATGGAAATGCATGGAGCACCTGGTGGGGAAGTGACAAGGAAGACCATAGAGGAGAGGCACTGGCAGGAATGCTAGAAGAATTAAACCTCGAAGTCCTAAATACCGGAAACACGCCAACTTTTGATACCATTAGAGGCACCAGAAGGTTCACAAGCCGTGTAGATGTGACGGCCTGCTCAACTGATCTACTGGCATATATGGACGGATGGCAAGTGGATACAGGTCTAACATGCTCAGACCACAATGGTATTGTTTTCCAAATCAAAACTAAAAAAGAAAAGGGATTAGAAATCAAAAGAACTACAAGAAGATATAATACAAGAAAAGCTAACTGGAAACAATTTAGGGAGAAGGTGACGCAATTAATGATAGACCATAATATAAACAGTACAACAATAGAAAATATACAAAGTAAACAAGAGCTAGAAAAAACAGTAGAGACATATATACAAATAATAACAACAGCATCTGAAGAATCCATACCTAAAATAAAAAACAAACACACGATCACCTTACCTTGGTGGAATGAAGAGCTTGCAAAACTGAAGAATGAGATGAACACGATGAAACGAAGAATATCCTACGCCGCCTCAAGCCGAAGAGTACACGTAGTTGAGCAGTACCTGAAATCAAAAGAAAAATATGAGAATGAAGCCAAGAAGGCACAAGAGGAGAGCTGGAAGGAATTTTGTACTAAACAGGACAGGGAGGGAATGTGGGAGGGAATATACAGGGTTATAGGGAGGACAGTACGGAGACAAGAGGATGTGCTGATGGTCAAAAATGGAACAGCTGTAGACCAAAAAGAGTCAGCAAAAATACTCGCAACAACCTTCTATCCAGAAGATAAACCAGAGCGAGATAATGAGGAACATCGGCAGACTAGGGAAAAAGCATCAAAAATAAATGACTGGAAACATGGAGAGACATGCGATCCGCCATTTACACTTGAAGAACTACGTGATGCAGTAGAAAGCTTGAACCCTAAGAAAGCCCCTGGCCCGGACGGTCTTACAGCGGACATTTGCAAAAATGCCATTATGCAGCACCCAGAGATATTCCTCTCAATAACTAACAAGTGCCTGACTCTCGCTCACTTTCCCAAAGCGTGGAAGGAAGCCACTGTAGTGGTTTTGCGAAAACCCGGAAAAGAGGACTATACTGTCCCGAAATCGTATCGCCCCATAGGTCTACTTCCTGTGCTGGGCAAAATACTTGAAAAGATGATCATGTGCAGAATCAGGTGGCATATTGCATCAAAACTGAGTACCAGGCAGTACGGGTTTATGCCACAGCGAAGTACCGAGTGCGCCCTCTACAACATGATGAAACACATCCGGAGCAAGCTAGAAGAAAAGCAACAAATAGTGATGATATCTCTGGACATAGAGGGCGCATTCGACAGCGCATGGTGGCCAGCTATAAAATGCGAACTAGCGAAAAAAGATTGCCCAGTAAATATAAGAAGGATTATAGACAGCTACCTCGACGAACGAAAAGTTAACGTCAGATATGCAGGGGCAGAATATGAGACGGAAACAAACCAAGGCTGCGTGCAGGGTTCGATAGGGGGGCCAATGTTTTGGAATCTTCTGCTGGACCCTTTGCTGCACGAGCTAGAAAATAAGAAAATATTCGCTCAAGCCTTCGCGGACGATGTTGTTCTTATCATCTCAGGACAAACAGCAATAGAAATAGAAGGGCAGGCCAACACCGCTCTTGCCCACGTTGAGGAGTGGGGGGTCAAAAATAAGTTACGTTTTGCTGCACACAAAACAAAGGCTATGAATATAACCAGAAAACTTAAATTTGACCTACCACGCCTCAGCATGGGCGGGATAGAAATTGGCCTGTCTGACGAAATAAAAATACTTGGCCTAATAATAGATAAAAAACTAACGTTTAATAAACATGTCAGTGAAGTGTGTGTCAAAGCCCTGAACATTTACAAACAACTGGCAAGAACAGCAAAAATAACGTGGGGCCTGAGTCCTGAGATTATAAGAACAATATACGTGGCAGTAGTGGAGCCCATTATTATGTACGCATCTAGCGTCTGGTCAGAAGCTGCCTCCAAGATTACAGTCCAGAAGCAACTCAACGCAGTACAAAGAGGCTTTGCACAAAAAATGTGCAAGTCCTATCGGACAGTCTCACTAAACGCTGCCTTAGTGCTGACAGGGTTGATACCATTAGACCTCAGGATACAAGAGGCAGCTGCCCTGTATAAAGTAAAGAAAGGAACGCCGTGGCCAGCACTGGCAGACAGGGAGGTAGAAAAACCGGTAAGGACTGCAGAGCTTCCACACCCAGCGGAAAATATGAGCACAGAGTTCGTATGCCTGGTAGACCAAGCACTTGTAGACGCCCACAGCGTACAAGAAATACGCGTATACACAGATGGAAGCAAGAAGGAAGGTAAGGTTGGGGCAGCGTGTTCGTTTTGGAAACACTCTTCCGAAATTCGAGCCATAAAACTTGCTCTTCCATCCTGTTGCACAGTCTACCAGGCAGAACTGCTTGCCATATGCAGAGCAACGCAGGAGATCTTGAAGCGTAAAGAGGAGAGCTTCGGAATATACAGTGACTCAAGAGCAGCCCTAGAGACAGTGGCAAACAGGAACGCTCCCCATCCTTTGGCAGTCGAGAGCAGAGATAATCTGAAGAGGGCCCTGACTCAGAGGAAAAAAATATCTTTGTTTTGGGTCAAAGCACACGCAGGTTTAGCAGAGAACGAGCGTGCAGACAGCCTAGCCAAGGAAGCAACAGTGTCGTTAAAAAAGAAAGCGGACTATGATAAATACCCGGTCTCATTTGTCAAGCGACAAATCCGCACGGAGTCGCTTGACAAATGGAACAATAGATACCGATCAGAGGAAACCGCGTCCACGACAAAAATATTCTTCCCCGACGCAATAGAAGCGTACAAAACCGTCAGAAAAATAAAACCGACCGGCATAACAACTCAGGTGTTAACGGGGCACGGTGGGTTCTCCAAGTATTTGCATAGGTTCAAGTGCAAGGACAACCCATCGTGCGTATGTGATCCGAGGAAGGAGGAAGACATCTTACACGTTTTGGTAGATTGTCCCATACACACAGTCCTAAGACATAATATAGAAAACGAAATCGATTATAAATTAAATATAGAAAATATAGGTAAAATAATTCAAGATAAAAATGTTAGAGATAAGTTCCTATGTTACTGTGAAGAAGTTACAAAGAAAGTAATACTAAGAAATAAATAGTAGTCCAAAAAAGCATAAAAATACAAAACAGAACAAAAATCTAAAATTGTTAAAAAAGGTCTCCGAGCAATCTCGTCGGAGGAAACAAGCATTTAATATAAAAAAAAAAAAAAAAAAAAAACCTAACCTAACCTAACCTAACCTAACCTAACCTAACCTAACCTAACCTAACCTAACCTAACCTAACCTAACCTAACCTAACCTAACCTAACCTAACCTAACCTAACCTAACCTAACCTAACCTAACCTAACCTAACCTAACCTAACCTAACCTAACCTAACCTAACCTAACCTAACCTAACCTAACCTAACCTAACCTAACCTAACCTAACCTAACCTAACCTAACCTAACCTAACCTAACCTAACCTAACCTAACCTAACCTAACCTAACCTAACCTAACCTAACCTAACCTAACCTAACCTAACCCAGTTCCGCTGCGTCAGGCGACCCGAACGCGCACTGTCCGCAACGCTCCGCGCTCAAAAATTCAAAGTTTTTAGTGTTTTACTGCGAAAAAATTCATATCTCCAGAGCGGAAGCAGCTATCGTTGTGGAAAATATTTCAAAAAATACGCGCAAAGAAGATCTAACGTCTAAGTGAAGTGACAAATACCTAGATTTTTTCTAGGTATTTTTAAAACATAAATAAGTGTAAAATTCTCGGAGCCTTGCGCGCGGAACAATTCATTAAAAAATAACTGTTCGTCATAAAAACAATATATAAACATCAAAACGTGCTCCAGAATCTGGCGCACCAGGACACATAAAAAACTGTTATAAAAAACAATAAATTGAAACTAAAATTGATAAGACAATACAAAAATTTTTTCAAAGTGAACTTTAATCCCGAATTTCTACAAAACAAGATCGGTGACCCCCAAATTTTCAATTGTGGAAAGTTGTTTTTTAGTGTTCTGCGTATTTGTACACAATTTGGAAATTTTTGGGCGACGCGTCGAGGCACTAGGACCGAAAAACCAGCTGACATCACCAGCGGTTTTTTCGTTTTTGCGGCTGAACCCTGGTGAGCGCGCTAGTGGTTCTGTCACCATTAGCTGCGCCCCAAGGAGACGCACCAGACGCCACCAAAACCAACTTCCTAGGACCAGGCGTCCAGGAGCAGCAGTCATTTTTCTGCAGAAAAATTCAAAACAAGGAAATTTGGACCCGCCCACGCCCGAAATCTGACAAACTGGAGCACACTACAGTAGATAAGTTCAGTGCAAATCTATCCCACAATCTGTGTGCCAAATTTGAGATCTCTAGTGTTAATAGTTATTTAATTATAGATTTTTAATTGAAACTTAGGAAAAATTTTGCCCGGGTTTACGTAATTTCAAAGTGAAAAAGTGCTTTTTAAATAGGGGTTGTTTTGAGTAAACAACCCTTAATTTCTTTAGCCCGGGTCGTAAAAATAGTTTTTGAGTGGTTTCCATAATTTTAGCTTTTGTAGTTTTCGAGATAATACGATCTCAAATTTGGTAAAAGCCAGGATTTTGACCCCCTTTTTTCACCTCTTTCCCATAGGGGAAATTTCCGGGGCATACAAAAAACCTCCATTATTAACCCATAAGTATTTTATTTTGGCACTATTTTAATTAAATTCTTATTATTTTCGGAAATAAAGACGTAAACAAAATCCCGCCATCTATCGAACAAGTCTGGAACTATATACCTGATAAAAATTTTAACTTTTTTCAAAATTCTAAATTTATGTGTATCGTATAGTAAGGACCCCAGGACCCCTGTTTTTATCCCGGAGGACCCCCTAAGTGGGATAGATTTGCACTTATTAGCGTTGTAAGTGGTGACACTATAAAAATTTTTAAACAAAAATTTGTAAAAAATTATTCTTCTGCAATAAAAATTTAGTTTGTAGTGACGACCATAAAAGGGACTCCCCGCTTCCTCCAGGTAACCGGGAGAACCCAAATGGTCTTGTAGTTTTTAAGAAAATTAGGTTATAGTGTCACCAAAAATTTACTTTTTATACACTTGCTTACCATACTTTGCAAAATCTATTTAAAATAATTTATTTAATTTAATATATTCAATTTTATTTAATTCCCTTTTAATTTTATTGACATTTTATAATTTCTTTATCTGTTTTAAATTATTTTAACAATTTTAATCTGAATCATAGTGTTTGAGAACTGTAATTTTTGCAAAGTATTATTTAATTTTAATTTTTATTTTAATTCTACTGACCGTGTTTACAACTTCTACAAACTTTTATAGTATTTTAACGATAAACGACCTTGGCTCCCCTTTACAGAGCTAAGGGAACAGTATTTTAATTTTAAATTATTTATTTAATTGTAATTTTAATTTTAACTTTAACTGACGCAGACCTCCAGCGTGAGACAATGCCTCTCGCCCACTCCCCACCGACGTCAAGGAGGACACCCATTAGCGGGACACCAAAATCGGTGTCGTTTGTGGACCCGCAGGACGGTAATCCTAGTGACTCAGACGGCAGCTTTGATGCGTATGCTAGAAGCCACTTTAGACGGGACCCGAACGCTACGCCGTTTGTCCCGCGTAAATGCAGACGGAAACGAATAACCGATGATGATAGGGACGTTCTGGTCCGGGAGTGCAGAGAGTACATAAAACAGGTTATAGACGAACTGGAAACGGCCAGGAACCTGAAAACAACAATTAAAGACGCGGCCAAGGGTATATTAGGCAAATTGGAAGATAAAATTTGCGACTTAGCTGAGTACGTAGAGCCTAAGAACATAACTCCGGGTTACCACCCAAGCATACGTACCCAGACCTCCCCAGAGACTCAACCCAGCCCAAATCAAGTCGAGCTTGCTCTATCCAGGCAGATGGAGGAGCAGGCTCGACTGATTAGGGAAAACACGGAAAAGCTGGATGAAATCAGGGAACTGGTCGCAAAGCAGTCTGGCCCTTCGTCTTACGCAGACGCGGCGGCCCGCCCGGCCTTGGCGAAACCGACCGAACGTGGGGCCCTGCTGTCCCTTGTCGTAGCATCTAAAGATGCTTGCGACACGGGGGAGCAGGTGCTCGACAGGGTTCGAGAAGCGGTAGATGCCAAGGACGGGTGGATCCGCGTGGAAAGGGTGCGTAAGGCGAGGGACCAAAAAGTAATAATGAGCTGCGCGACGGAAGCCGAAAGGTCCAAATTGCGGCAGAGATTAGAGGGGGCGGGTAAGAACTTATCTGTCGAGGAAGTGAAAAATAGGGACCCGCTTCTCATCCTCTGGGGCGTCAGCATCAGACATACTGATGATGACGTCATCGGAGCGGTGAGAAGACAGAACCCCGAAATTTTTCACGGCCTCGACAGGGAGGGGGATAACCTGCACGTAAAATATAAAAAGAAGGCGCGAAACCCGAAGGTGCACCATATCGTGGTCAGCACATCACCGGCCATATGGAGGAGGGCAGTTGCTGCCGGAACCCTCCGTGTGGACCTCCAGCACGTAAGAGTGGCCGACCAGTCCCCCCTCGTGCAGTGCTCTCGCTGCCTGGCCTACGGCCACAGCAAGAAGTACTGCAACGAGGAGGTGGACTCATGTAGCCATTGCGGAGGCCCGCACCTAAAGTCGGAGTGTGCTGACTTCAAAGTTGGTGCCACAGCATCCTGCCGCAATTGCAAAAAGGCGGGAATAGACAGGGCGGATCACAGTGCCTTCAGCGGGGACTGTGCACTAAGAAGAAAATGGGACGCGATTGCAAGGTCAGCAACCGCGTATTTCTGACCTTGCAATCAGCGTAGACCCATTGGCGCGCGGCCTAGTTGTGTGTGCTCCACACCTTAGCTCATTCAATACCACTTTTATTTAAAAGTAAGATTGAGATGACTAATACAGGTAAAAAACTGAGCGGAGCAGCACGATTCGGCAGCGCACTGTTACGAGCGCAGTCGGCGTAGGCATTGTGATTCGCAGGGAATAAGGTGTATTCTTCCCAAAGTAAAATATAAGTTTTATTGTTATAAAATAAAAACTATATTTATGTAAAAAACAGTAATAGTAAATGTAAGAAGGAACACCTTATTCGTTAAAGACCTTGTAGATAGCCAGCATTCACATAATATACAAACAATATACAAAATTAAAGAGACAATGTAAAGACAAAGTTAATTAAAAATTTTCTGTAAAAATATAAGACACTTAAAATTTATAAGAATATAGTATTAAGTATAAAACATTGTATATAGTAGTAAAACAACTTATAAATAAGAGTAAAAATAAATTGTATAAGTGAAATAAAAATAGTGAAAATTGTAATAATAAATAAAAAAGCCGTGTATTACCCACCCATTCCCGCATACAATCCTTAAGAAAATAAAATAAATAAGATGAAAAGAAACATATAGACTAGATTAGAGTTGTAGTAGAAAGACGGGAGTCCCACCCGAATAAGTATAAAAGATGATGAATGAACTTGGCCAGTATGAAGAATGAAAGTACGAGAGGCATAAAAGCGAGAACTAGTATGAAAGATTTAGCGCAGATATAGACTCCAATCACGTTGGAGGTTGTAGCATAAAAAAAAAAAAAAAAAAAAAAAAAAAAAAAAAAACCTAACCTAACCTAACCTAACCTAACCTAACCTAACCTAACCTAACCTAACCTAACCTAACCTAACCTAACCTAACCTAACCTAACCTAACCTAACCTAACCTAACCTAACCTAACCTAACCTAACCTAACCTAACCTAACCTAACCTAACCTAACCTAACCTAACCTAACCTAACCGACCAATTGGCCTTCTACCAATACTTGGAAAAATTTATGAGAAGATGCTGGTGGCCCGCCTCAGGTTCTACCTATTGCCAAAAATGAGTACTCGCCAATACGGGTTTATGCCACAAAGGAGCACCGAAGACTCCCTCTATATGCTAATGCAGCATATCAACAACAAACTAGACAATAAAAAGATAATTGTCCTAGTATCATTGGATATAGAGGGAGCCTTCGACAGTGCCTGGTGGCCAATGATAAAAATCCGGTTGGCTGAGGAAAAATGTCCGCTAAACCTGAGACGGGTCATGGACAGCTATCTAAGCGATAGAAGGGTAAGAGTCAGATATGGCGGAGAGGAGTTCGGGAAGGGCACAACAAAAGGCTGTGTTCAGGGTTCAATCGGAGGCCCCATCCTATGGAACCTGCTACTGGATCCCTTACTAAGGAGCTTAGAGGACAAAGGTGTCCATTGTCAGGCATTCGCAGACGACGTCGTGTTGGTCTTTGATGCTGACACCTCGCACGATATCCAAATTGGTGCGAATGCCGCCCTCGAACATGTGAGAGTGTGGGGAATCAGAAATAAGCTAAAATTTGCGCCACATAAGACTTGCGCAATGACAATAACCCGCAAGCTAAAGTACGATACCCCACGCTTAAACATGGGCGGGGTCGCCATTGGTATGTCAAAAGAAATAAAGATGCTGGGTGTCACTATCGATTACAAACTGACGTTCAACGCACACGTAGCGAATGTCTGCCGAAAAGCCCTTGGTATTTACAAACAGTTATCGAGAGCAGCGAAAGCTAGTTGGGGCCTCAACCCAGAGGTGATCAGAATCATCTACATGGCTACAATAGAGCCAGTAATACTATACGCCGCCAGCGTGTGGGCACCAGCTGCTGACAAACTGGGAGTCCAGAAACAATTGGGAGCTGTTCAACGAGGTGTTGCGCAAAAACTGTGCAAAGCGTATCGTACAGTCTCGCTAAACGCGGCCCTGGTGATAGCCGGTTTGCTTCCTCTCGACCTACGAGTCAAGGAGGCAGCTTCACTATATGAAGCTAAAAAGGGAATACAATTGCCGGAACTGAAGGACAGAGAGGTGGAGACGAGGTCGCCGGCACTCCAGGCCCCGCATCCCGCAGAACACCAAGACATAGATGTCAAATGCCTGGTAAACCGGGAGCAAGTTGATGCACAAAACAACCTAAATGTACGCATTTATACTGATGGGAGCAAGATTGGGGGCAAAGTGGGAGCAGCCCTGTCAATATGGACGGGAGAAACCGAAACCCGAGCCCGCAAGCTTGCCCTGCAAAACTACAGTACGGTATACCAGGCCGAACTCCTGGCAATATGTCTAGCGACTAGGGAGATTGTCAAACACAGAAATGCAATATCGTATGGAATCTTCAGCGACTCAATGGCAGCTCTCCAAACAGTACAAAACAACAATTGCCTCCATCCCCTCGCCGTAGAAACACGAGATAACTTAAGAGTCATATCTCACCAAAATAAGATAGTAAATCTGTTTTGGATAAAAGCACACGCGGGGTTGGAAGATAATGAAAGAGCCGATACACTAGCCAAAGAGGCCGCTGAGGACACCAAACGAAAGCCAGACTACGACAGGTGTCCGGTTTCGTACGTCAAGCGCAGTCTTCGCACGGCAACGCTTGAGGTGTGGAACCGGAGATATGTAGAAGGGTCAACAGCTTCCACTACGAAGATGTTCCTTCCGGACGTGAATGCGGCGTATAAAATTATGCGAAAGACACAACTCAGCATGGTGAGAACTCAAATATTGACCGGCCATGGTGGATTCTCCGCATACTTGAATCGTTTCAAGTGTAAGGAGAGTCCATCATGTCCCTGTGATCCCGCTGAGGATGAGACCGTAGTGCATGTCTTAACTGAATGTCCTATATATATAATTGAACGTCTTGACTTCGAACAGATGATTGGAATTAAAATAAATAAAGATAGTCTTATAGAACTTATGTCTGGCAGAGAAAGAGAGACCTTTTTGAAATTCTGTGAGAAAATTATTATAAAAGTTATAAAAAGGAATAAGTAGGAAAGTTATGCTTATATAATATGAAAAGCATATTAAACATAAGCATAAAAGAGTGTGAGATGAAACGAGAGACAAGAATGTTGGTAAGAAAATAGTACAAAAAAAAAAAAAAAAAAAAAAAAAAAGTTATTCAAGACGGTATAGTAGACAACCCTTGTGGTCAAAACCCTTCCTTCCGTTAAGTAAAAATAAAAATAAGACACGAAACAGCAATCGTTCAAACAAAATCTCCGATAACGTTGGAGGTAGAAGTATATAAAATAAAAAAAAAAAAAAAAAAAAACCTAACCTAACCTAACCTAACCTAACCTAACCTAACCTAACCTAACCTAACCTAACCTAACCTAACCTAACCTAACCTAACCTAACCTAACCTTTTTTTTTTTTTTTTTTTTTTTTTTTTTTTTTTTAACGGAGGAAAGATCCCTGTTACGGATACCCATCAGCCTGCGGGGGAGGCTGTCGGGTTATGTGGGACTCCACGCCAGAGTGACGTGCCTACCCACTAAAAAACCTCCGGAGTTCCACCTTAACCGCCTTTGCCGGGGACACGGGAAAGGAAATACAACCGCGAACCCCGGCGCGGCTGGCCGCCGAAGCAGCCCCTCCTCGGAGGCGTCTGAGCGCCCCCCCACTCACCAAGTAGGCGCGTCCGGAACTCACGGACGCGCCGTACC
>CAUVWO010000014.1:65000-137877 GCA_963555685.1 Acrobasis consociella | reverse complement strand
CAGTGTGGGTTCAGTAGTTTTTGAATTATATCGATTTTTTATTGACTTTATTCTGTGACGGTACCTAAACCGAGGTTACCTTATACCATCGAATTTTTCATACATTTTGTTCGAACATCAAAAATTTTTGTACAAATTGAGTCGACTTTTGTTCGCATACGCTAGATAATACACCCCGTTGTATAAGTAAACCGTTCCGTACAAATTTTGTATAGTAAAAACATAGTTTTTAACGATTTTTTTGCCAAATTTCTTCTAAATTACGATTTATTTAATATTTTCGACATAAATACTCACCTGGCATCACTTTTTTGTACCGAGACCCCCCTTTTTATTGATCTAGCTTCGTTCTGGCCGCGGTCCTGCATCCTTTTGCCGCTTTCCCGTAGGAAATCGGCAAAAAATTGCACCTGAAAACATAAAAATATACATATTAATATACAAAACTTAACTTTTTTCACAAACTTTAGATCAAAAATCGAAATTTTCCCATAACGACTGATCGGCTTTTACGTTTTTCTTTTAGAACACGTTAAGCCGCATCTTTTATTCCCATAGTTTATTTCAGTAGATTCAATAGTTTCCAAATTAACTTAACTTTTCTTTCAAAATTGTCAATTTCTTCATACAAAACAGCACTTTTTATTTAAAATCTCCAAATTTTTCCCTTTGACCGTGTCGGTGTTTACTTTTTCTGGTAATACTGACTGTGCTGCATCCCTGGACACCCCATTTGCCAGTGTGGGTTCAGTAGTTTTTGAATTATATCGATTTTTTATTGACTTTATTCTGTGACGGTACCTAAACCGAGGTTACCTTATACCATCGAATTTTTCATACATTTTGTTCGAACATCAAAAATTTTTGTACAAATTGAGTCGACTTTTGTTCGCATACGCTAGATAATACACCCCGTTGTATAAGTAAACCGTTCCGTACAAATTTTGTATAGTAAAAACATAGTTTTTAACGATTTTTTGCCAAATTTCTTCTAAATTACGATTTATTTAATATTTTCGACATAAATACTCACCTGGCATCACTTTTTTGTACCGAGACCCCCCTTTTTATTGATCTAGCTTCGTTCTGGCCGCGGTCCTGCATCCTTTTGCCGCTTTCCCGTAGGAAATCGGCAAAAAATTGCACCTGAAAACATAAAAATATACATATTAATATACAAAACTTAACTTTTTTCACAAACTTTAGATCAAAAATCGAAATTTTCCCATAACGACTGATCGGCTTTTACGTTTTTCTTTTAGAACACGTTAAGCCGCATCTTTTATTCCCATAGTTTATTTCAGTAGATTCAATAGTTTCCAAATTAACTTAACTTTTCTTTCAAAATTGTCAATTTCTTCATACAAAACAGCACTTTTTATTTAAAATCTCCAAATTTTTCCCTTTGACCGTGTCGGTGTTTACTTTTTCTGGTAATACTGACTGTGCTGCATCCCTGGACACCCCATTTGCCAGTGTGGGTTCAGTAGTTTTTGAATTATATCGATTTTTTATTGACTTTATTCTGTGACGGTACCTAAACCGAGGTTACCTTATACCATCGAATTTTTCATACATTTTGTTCGAACATCAAAAATTTTTGTACAAATTGAGTCGACTTTTGTTCGCATACGCTAGATAATACACCCCGTTGTATAAGTAAACCGTTCCGTACAAATTTTGTATAGTAAAAACATAGTTTTTAACGATTTTTTGCCAAATTTCTTCTAAATTACGATTTATTTAATATTTTCGACATAAATACTCACCTGGCATCACTTTTTTGTACCGAGACCCCCCTTTTTATTGATCTAGCTTCGTTCTGGCCGCGGTCCTGCATCCTTTTGCCGCTTTCCCGTAGGAAATCGGCAAAAAATTGCACCTGAAAACATAAAAATATACATATTAATATACAAAACTTAACTTTTTTCACAAACTTTAGATCAAAAATCGAAATTTTCCCATAACGACTGATCGGCTTTTACGTTTTTCTTTTAGAACACGTTAAGCCGCATCTTTTATTCCCATAGTTTATTTCAGTAGATTCAATAGTTTCCAAATTAACTTAACTTTTCTTTCAAAATTGTCAATTTCTTCATACAAAACAGCACTTTTTATTTAAAATCTCCAAATTTTTCCCTTTGACCGTGTCGGTGTTTACTTTTTCTGGTAATACTGACTGTGCTGCATCCCTGGACACCCCATTTGCCAGTGTGGGTTCAGTAGTTTTTGAATTATATCGATTTTTTATTGACTTTATTCTGTGACGGTACCTAAACCGAGGTTACCTTATACCATCGAATTTTTCATACATTTTGTTCGAACATCAAAAATTTTTGTACAAATTGAGTCGACTTTTGTTCGCAAACGCTAGATAATACACCCCGTTGTATAAGTAAACCGTTCCGTACAAATTTTGTATAGTAAAAACATAGTTTTTAACGATTTTTTGCCAAATTTCTTCTAAATTACGATTTATTTAATATTTTCGACATAAATACTCACCTGGCATCACTTTTTTGTACCGAGACCCCCCTTTTTATTGATCTAGCTTCGTTCTGGCCGCGGTCCTGCATCCTTTTGCCGCTTTCCCGTAGGAAATCGGCAAAAAATTGCACCTGAAAACATAAAAATATACATATTAATATACAAAACTTAACTTTTTTCACAAACTTTAGATCAAAAATCGAAATTTTCCCATAACGACTGATCGGCTTTTACGTTTTTCTTTTAGAACACGTTAAGCCGCATCTTTTATTCCCATAGTTTATTTCAGTAGATTCAATAGTTTCCAAATTAACTTAACTTTTCTTTCAAAATTGTCAATTTCTTCATACAAAACAGCACTTTTTATTTAAAATCTCCAAATTTTTCCCTTTGACCGTGTCGGTGTTTACTTTTTCTGGTAATACTGACTGTGCTGCATCCCTGGACACCCCATTTGCCAGTGTGGGTTCAGTAGTTTTTGAATTATATCGATTTTTTATTGACTTTATTCTGTGACGGTACCTAAACCGAGGTTACCTTATACCATCGAATTTTTCATACATTTTGTTCGAACATCAAAAATTTTTGTACAAATTGAGTCGACTTTTGTTCGCATACGCTAGATAATACACCCCGTTGTATAAGTAAACCGTTCCGTACAAATTTTGTATAGTAAAAACATAGTTTTTAACGATTTTTTGCCAAATTTCTTCTAAATTACGATTTATTTAATATTTTCGACATAAATACTCACCTGGCATCACTTTTTTGTACCGAGACCCCCCTTTTTATTGATCTAGCTTCGTTCTGGCCGCGGTCCTGCATCCTTTTGCCGCTTTCCCGTAGGAAATCGGCAAAAAATTGCACCTGAAAACATAAAAATATACATATTAATATACAAAACTTAACTTTTTTCACAAACTTTAGATCAAAAATCGAAATTTTCCCATAACGACTGATCGGCTTTTACGTTTTTCTTTTAGAACACGTTAAGCCGCATCTTTTATTCCCATAGTTTATTTCAGTAGATTCAATAGTTTCCAAATTAACTTAACTTTTCTTTCAAAATTGTCAATTTCTTCATACAAAACAGCACTTTTTATTTAAAATCTCCAAATTTTTCCCTTTGACCGTGTCGGTGTTTACTTTTTCTGGTAATACTGACTGTGCTGCATCCCTGGACACCCCATTTGCCAGTGTGGGTTCAGTAGTTTTTGAATTATATCGATTTTTTATTGACTTTATTCTGTGACGGTACCTAAACCGAGGTTACCTTATACCATCGAATTTTTCATACATTTTGTTCGAACATCAAAAATTTTTGTACAAATTGAGTCGACTTTTGTTCGCATACGCTAGATAATACACCCCGTTGTATAAGTAAACCGTTCCGTACAAATTTTGTATAGTAAAAACATAGTTTTTAACGATTTTTTGCCAAATTTCTTCTAAATTACGATTTATTTAATATTTTCGACATAAATACTCACCTGGCATCACTTTTTTGTACCGAGACCCCCCTTTTTATTGATCTAGCTTCGTTCTGGCCGCGGTCCTGCATCCTTTTGCCGCTTTCCCGTAGGAAATCGGCAAAAAATTGCACCTGAAAACATAAAAATATACATATTAATATACAAAACTTAACTTTTTTCACAAACTTTAGATCAAAAATCGAAATTTTCCCATAACGACTGATCGGCTTTTACGTTTTTCTTTTAGAACACGTTAAGCCGCATCTTTTATTCCCATAGTTTATTTCAGTAGATTCAATAGTTTCCAAATTAACTTAACTTTTCTTTCAAAATTGTCAATTTCTTCATACAAAACAGCACTTTTTATTTAAAATCTCCAAATTTTTCCCTTTGACCGTGTCGGTGTTTACTTTTTCTGGTAATACTGACTGTGCTGCATCCCTGGACACCCCATTTGCCAGTGTGGGTTCAGTAGTTTTTGAATTATATCGATTTTTTATTGACTTTATTCTGTGACGGTACCTAAACCGAGGTTACCTTATACCATCGAATTTTTCATACATTTTGTTCGAACATCAAAAATTTTTGTACAAATTGAGTCGACTTTTGTTCGCATACGCTAGATAATACACCCCGTTGTATAAGTAAACCGTTCCGTACAAATTTTGTATAGTAAAAACATAGTTTTTAACGATTTTTTGCCAAATTTCTTCTAAATTACGATTTATTTAATATTTTCGACATAAATACTCACCTGGCATCACTTTTTTGTACCGAGACCCCCCTTTTTATTGATCTAGCTTCGTTCTGGCCGCGGTCCTGCATCCTTTTGCCGCTTTCCCGTAGGAAATCGGCAAAAAATTGCACCTGAAAACATAAAAATATACATATTAATATACAAAACTTAACTTTTTTCACAAACTTTAGATCAAAAATCGAAATTTTCCCATAACGACTGATCGGCTTTTACGTTTTTCTTTTAGAACACGTTAAGCCGCATCTTTTATTCCCATAGTTTATTTCAGTAGATTCAATAGTTTCCAAATTAACTTAACTTTTCTTTCAAAATTGTCAATTTCTTCATACAAAACAGCACTTTTTATTTAAAATCTCCAAATTTTTCCCTTTGACCGTGTCGGTGTTTACTTTTTCTGGTAATACTGACTGTGCTGCATCCCTGGACACCCCATTTGCCAGTGTGGGTTCAGTAGTTTTTGAATTATATCGATTTTTTATTGACTTTATTCTGTGACGGTACCTAAACCGAGGTTACCTTATACCATCGAATTTTTCATACATTTTGTTCGAACATCAAAAATTTTTGTACAAATTGAGTCGACTTTTGTTCGCATACGCTAGATAATACACCCCGTTGTATAAGTAAACCGTTCCGTACAAATTTTGTATAGTAAAAACATAGTTTTTAACGATTTTTTGCCAAATTTCTTCTAAATTACGATTTATTTAATATTTTCGACATAAATACTCACCTGGCATCACTTTTTTGTACCGAGACCCCCCTTTTTATTGATCTAGCTTCGTTCTGGCCGCGGTCCTGCATCCTTTTGCCGCTTTCCCGTAGGAAATCGGCAAAAAATTGCACCTGAAAACATAAAAATATACATATTAATATACAAAACTTAACTTTTTTCACAAACTTTAGATCAAAAATCGAAATTTTCCCATAACGACTGATCGGCTTTTACGTTTTTCTTTTAGAACACGTTAAGCCGCATCTTTTATTCCCATAGTTTATTTCAGTAGATTCAATAGTTTCCAAATTAACTTAACTTTTCTTTCAAAATTGTCAATTTCTTCATACAAAACAGCACTTTTTATTTAAAATCTCCAAATTTTTCCCTTTGACCGTGTCGGTGTTTACTTTTTCTGGTAATACTGACTGTGCTGCATCCCTGGACACCCCATTTGCCAGTGTGGGTTCAGTAGTTTTTGAATTATATCGATTTTTTATTGACTTTATTCTGTGACGGTACCTAAACCGAGGTTACCTTATACCATCGAATTTTTCATACATTTTGTTCGAACATCAAAAATTTTTGTACAAATTGAGTCGACTTTTGTTCGCATACGCTAGATAATACACCCCGTTGTATAAGTAAACCGTTCCGTACAAATTTTGTATAGTAAAAACATAGTTTTTAACGATTTTTTGCCAAATTTCTTCTAAATTACGATTTATTTAATATTTTCGACATAAATACTCACCTGGCATCACTTTTTTGTACCGAGACCCCCCTTTTTATTGATCTAGCTTCGTTCTGGCCGCGGTCCTGCATCCTTTTGCCGCTTTCCCGTAGGAAATCGGCAAAAAATTGCACCTGAAAACATAAAAATATACATATTAATATACAAAACTTAACTTTTTTCACAAACTTTAGATCAAAAATCGAAATTTTCCCATAACGACTGATCGGCTTTTACGTTTTTCTTTTAGAACACGTTAAGCCGCATCTTTTATTCCCATAGTTTATTTCAGTAGATTCAATAGTTTCCAAATTAACTTAACTTTTCTTTCAAAATTGTCAATTTCTTCATACAAAACAGCACTTTTTATTTAAAATCTCCAAATTTTTCCCTTTGACCGTGTCGGTGTTTACTTTTTCTGGTAATACTGACTGTGCTGCATCCCTGGACACCCCATTTG
This sequence comes from Acrobasis consociella, assembly GCA_963555685.1. Lineage (NCBI taxonomy): Eukaryota > Metazoa > Arthropoda > Insecta > Lepidoptera > Pyralidae > Acrobasis > Acrobasis consociella. The sequence goes on along the minus strand of CAUVWO010000014.1, from coordinate 131,253 downwards.
CCAGTGTGGGTTCAGTAGTTTTTGAATTATATCGATTTTTTATTGACTTTATTCTGTGACGGTACCTAAACCGAGGTTACCTTATACCATCGAATTTTTCATACATTTTGTTCGAACATCAAAAATTTTTGTACAAATTGAGTCGACTTTTGTTCGCATACGCTAGATAATACACCCCGTTGTATAAGTAAACCGTTCCGTACAAATTTTGTATAGTAAAAACATAGTTTTTAACGATTTTTTGCCAAATTTCTTCTAAATTACGATTTATTTAATATTTTCGACATAAATACTCACCTGGCATCACTTTTTTGTACCGAGACCCCCCTTTTTATTGATCTAGCTTCGTTCTGGCCGCGGTCCTGCATCCTTTTGCCGCTTTCCCGTAGGAAATCGGCAAAAAATTGCACCTGAAAACATAAAAATATACATATTAATATACAAAACTTAACTTTTTTCACAAACTTTAGATCAAAAATCGAAATTTTCCCATAACGACTGATCGGCTTTTACGTTTTTCTTTTAGAACACGTTAAGCCGCATCTTTTATTCCCATAGTTTATTTCAGTAGATTCAATAGTTTCCAAATTAACTTAACTTTTCTTTCAAAATTGTCAATTTCTTCATACAAAACAGCACTTTTTATTTAAAATCTCCAAATTTTTCCCTTTGACCGTGTCGGTGTTTACTTTTTCTGGTAATACTGACTGTGCTGCATCCCTGGACACCCCATTTGCCAGTGTGGGTTCAGTAGTTTTTGAATTATATCGATTTTTTATTGACTTTATTCTGTGACGGTACCTAAACCGAGGTTACCTTATACCATCGAATTTTTCATACATTTTGTTCGAACATCAAAAATTTTTGTACAAATTGAGTCGACTTTTGTTCGCATACGCTAGATAATACACCCCGTTGTATAAGTAAACCGTTCCGTACAAATTTTGTATAGTAAAAACATAGTTTTTAACGATTTTTTGCCAAATTTCTTCTAAATTACGATTTATTTAATATTTTCGACATAAATACTCACCTGGCATCACTTTTTTGTACCGAGACCCCCCTTTTTATTGATCTAGCTTCGTTCTGGCCGCGGTCCTGCATCCTTTTGCCGCTTTCCCGTAGGAAATCGGCAAAAAATTGCACCTGAAAACATAAAAATATACATATTAATATACAAAACTTAACTTTTTTCACAAACTTTAGATCAAAAATCGAAATTTTCCCATAACGACTGATCGGCTTTTACGTTTTTCTTTTAGAACACGTTAAGCCGCATCTTTTATTCCCATAGTTTATTTCAGTAGATTCAATAGTTTCCAAATTAACTTAACTTTTCTTTCAAAATTGTCAATTTCTTCATACAAAACAGCACTTTTTATTTAAAATCTCCAAATTTTTCCCTTTGACCGTGTCGGTGTTTACTTTTTCTGGTAATACTGACTGTGCTGCATCCCTGGACACCCCATTTGCCAGTGTGGGTTCAGTAGTTTTTGAATTATATCGATTTTTTATTGACTTTATTCTGTGACGGTACCTAAACCGAGGTTACCTTATACCATCGAATTTTTCATACATTTTGTTCGAACATCAAAAATTTTTGTACAAATTGAGTCGACTTTTGTTCGCATACGCTAGATAATACACCCCGTTGTATAAGTAAACCGTTCCGTACAAATTTTGTATAGTAAAAACATAGTTTTTAACGATTTTTTGCCAAATTTCTTCTAAATTACGATTTATTTAATATTTTCGACATAAATACTCACCTGGCATCACTTTTTTGTACCGAGACCCCCCTTTTTATTGATCTAGCTTCGTTCTGGCCGCGGTCCTGCATCCTTTTGCCGCTTTCCCGTAGGAAATCGGCAAAAAATTGCACCTGAAAACATAAAAATATACATATTAATATACAAAACTTAACTTTTTTCACAAACTTTAGATCAAAAATCGAAATTTTCCCATAACGACTGATCGGCTTTTACGTTTTTCTTTTAGAACACGTTAAGCCGCATCTTTTATTCCCATAGTTTATTTCAGTAGATTCAATAGTTTCCAAATTAACTTAACTTTTCTTTCAAAATTGTCAATTTCTTCATACAAAACAGCACTTTTTATTTAAAATCTCCAAATTTTTCCCTTTGACCGTGTCGGTGTTTACTTTTTCTGGTAATACTGACTGTGCTGCATCCCTGGACACCCCATTTGCCAGTGTGGGTTCAGTAGTTTTTGAATTATATCGATTTTTTATTGACTTTATTCTGTGACGGTACCTAAACCGAGGTTACCTTATACCATCGAATTTTTCATACATTTTGTTCGAACATCAAAAATTTTTGTACAAATTGAGTCGACTTTTGTTCGCATACGCTAGATAATACACCCCGTTGTATAAGTAAACCGTTCCGTACAAATTTTGTATAGTAAAAACATAGTTTTTAACGATTTTTTGCCAAATTTCTTCTAAATTACGATTTATTTAATATTTTCGACATAAATACTCACCTGGCATCACTTTTTTGTACCGAGACCCCCCTTTTTATTGATCTAGCTTCGTTCTGGCCGCGGTCCTGCATCCTTTTGCCGCTTTCCCGTAGGAAATCGGCAAAAAATTGCACCTGAAAACATAAAAATATACATATTAATATACAAAACTTAACTTTTTTCACAAACTTTAGATCAAAAATCGAAATTTTCCCATAACGACTGATCGGCTTTTACGTTTTTCTTTTAGAACACGTTAAGCCGCATCTTTTATTCCCATAGTTTATTTCAGTAGATTCAATAGTTTCCAAATTAACTTAACTTTTCTTTCAAAATTGTCAATTTCTTCATACAAAACAGCACTTTTTATTTAAAATCTCCAAATTTTTCCCTTTGACCGTGTCGGTGTTTACTTTTTCTGGTAATACTGACTGTGCTGCATCCCTGGACACCCCATTTGCCAGTGTGGGTTCAGTAGTTTTTGAATTATATCGATTTTTTATTGACTTTATTCTGTGACGGTACCTAAACCGAGGTTACCTTATACCATCGAATTTTTCATACATTTTGTTCGAACATCAAAAATTTTTGTACAAATTGAGTCGACTTTTGTTCGCATACGCTAGATAATACACCCCGTTGTATAAGTAAACCGTTCCGTACAAATTTTGTATAGTAAAAACATAGTTTTTAACGATTTTTTGCCAAATTTCTTCTAAATTACGATTTATTTAATATTTTCGACATAAATACTCACCTGGCATCACTTTTTTGTACCGAGACCCCCCTTTTTATTGATCTAGCTTCGTTCTGGCCGCGGTCCTGCATCCTTTTGCCGCTTTCCCGTAGGAAATCGGCAAAAAATTGCACCTGAAAACATAAAAATATACATATTAATATACAAAACTTAACTTTTTTCACAAACTTTAGATCAAAAATCGAAATTTTCCCATAACGACTGATCGGCTTTTACGTTTTTCTTTTAGAACACGTTAAGCCGCATCTTTTATTCCCATAGTTTATTTCAGTAGATTCAATAGTTTCCAAATTAACTTAACTTTTCTTTCAAAATTGTCAATTTCTTCATACAAAACAGCACTTTTTATTTAAAATCTCCAAATTTTTCCCTTTGACCGTGTCGGTGTTTACTTTTTCTGGTAATACTGACTGTGCTGCATCCCTGGACACCCCATTTGCCAGTGTGGGTTCAGTAGTTTTTGAATTATATCGATTTTTTATTGACTTTATTCTGTGACGGTACCTAAACCGAGGTTACCTTATACCATCGAATTTTTCATACATTTTGTTCGAACATCAAAAATTTTTGTACAAATTGAGTCGACTTTTGTTCGCATACGCTAGATAATACACCCCGTTGTATAAGTAAACCGTTCCGTACAAATTTTGTATAGTAAAAACATAGTTTTTAACGATTTTTTGCCAAATTTCTTCTAAATTACGATTTATTTAATATTTTCGACATAAATACTCACCTGGCATCACTTTTTTGTACCGAGACCCCCCTTTTTATTGATCTAGCTTCGTTCTGGCCGCGGTCCTGCATCCTTTTGCCGCTTTCCCGTAGGAAATCGGCAAAAAATTGCACCTGAAAACATAAAAATATACATATTAATATACAAAACTTAACTTTTTTCACAAACTTTAGATCAAAAATCGAAATTTTCCCATAACGACTGATCGGCTTTTACGTTTTTCTTTTAGAACACGTTAAGCCGCATCTTTTATTCCCATAGTTTATTTCAGTAGATTCAATAGTTTCCAAATTAACTTAACTTTTCTTTCAAAATTGTCAATTTCTTCATACAAAACAGCACTTTTTATTTAAAATCTCCAAATTTTTCCCTTTGACCGTGTCGGTGTTTACTTTTTCTGGTAATACTGACTGTGCTGCATCCCTGGACACCCCATTTGCCAGTGTGGGTTCAGTAGTTTTTGAATTATATCGATTTTTTATTGACTTTATTCTGTGACGGTACCTAAACCGAGGTTACCTTATACCATCGAATTTTTCATACATTTTGTTCGAACATCAAAAATTTTTGTACAAATTGAGTCGACTTTTGTTCGCATACGCTAGATAATACACCCCGTTGTATAAGTAAACCGTTCCGTACAAATTTTGTATAGTAAAAACATAGTTTTTAACGATTTTTTGCCAAATTTCTTCTAAATTACGATTTATTTAATATTTTCGACATAAATACTCACCTGGCATCACTTTTTTGTACCGAGACCCCCCTTTTTATTGATCTAGCTTCGTTCTGGCCGCGGTCCTGCATCCTTTTGCCGCTTTCCCGTAGGAAATCGGCAAAAAATTGCACCTGAAAACATAAAAATATACATATTAATATACAAAACTTAACTTTTTTCACAAACTTTAGATCAAAAATCGAAATTTTCCCATAACGACTGATCGGCTTTTACGTTTTTCTTTTAGAACACGTTAAGCCGCATCTTTTATTCCCATAGTTTATTTCAGTAGATTCAATAGTTTCCAAATTAACTTAACTTTTCTTTCAAAATTGTCAATTTCTTCATACAAAACAGCACTTTTTATTTAAAATCTCCAAATTTTTCCCTTTGACCGTGTCGGTGTTTACTTTTTCTGGTAATACTGACTGTGCTGCATCCCTGGACACCCCATTTGCCAGTGTGGGTTCAGTAGTTTTTGAATTATATCGATTTTTTATTGACTTTATTCTGTGACGGTACCTAAACCGAGGTTACCTTATACCATCGAATTTTTCATACATTTTGTTCGAACATCAAAAATTTTTGTACAAATTGAGTCGACTTTTGTTCGCATACGCTAGATAATACACCCCGTTGTATAAGTAAACCGTTCCGTACAAATTTTGTATAGTAAAAACATAGTTTTTAACGATTTTTTGCCAAATTTCTTCTAAATTACGATTTATTTAATATTTTCGACATAAATACTCACCTGGCATCACTTTTTTGTACCGAGACCCCCCTTTTTATTGATCTAGCTTCGTTCTGGCCGCGGTCCTGCATCCTTTTGCCGCTTTCCCGTAGGAAATCGGCAAAAAATTGCACCTGAAAACATAAAAATATACATATTAATATACAAAACTTAACTTTTTTCACAAACTTTAGATCAAAAATCGAAATTTTCCCATAACGACTGATCGGCTTTTACGTTTTTCTTTTAGAACACGTTAAGCCGCATCTTTTATTCCCATAGTTTATTTCAGTAGATTCAATAGTTTCCAAATTAACTTAACTTTTCTTTCAAAATTGTCAATTTCTTCATACAAAACAGCACTTTTTATTTAAAATCTCCAAATTTTTCCCTTTGACCGTGTCGGTGTTTACTTTTTCTGGTAATACTGACTGTGCTGCATCCCTGGACACCCCATTTGCCAGTGTGGGTTCAGTAGTTTTTGAATTATATCGATTTTTTATTGACTTTATTCTGTGACGGTACCTAAACCGAGGTTACCTTATACCATCGAATTTTTCATACATTTTGTTCGAACATCAAAAATTTTTGTACAAATTGAGTCGACTTTTGTTCGCATACGCTAGATAATACACCCCGTTGTATAAGTAAACCGTTCCGTACAAATTTTGTATAGTAAAAACATAGTTTTTAACGATTTTTTGCCAAATTTCTTCTAAATTACGATTTATTTAATATTTTCGACATAAATACTCACCTGGCATCACTTTTTTGTACCGAGACCCCCCTTTTTATTGATCTAGCTTCGTTCTGGCCGCGGTCCTGCATCCTTTTGCCGCTTTCCCGTAGGAAATCGGCAAAAAATTGCACCTGAAAACATAAAAATATACATATTAATATACAAAACTTAACTTTTTTCACAAACTTTAGATCAAAAATCGAAATTTTCCCATAACGACTGATCGGCTTTTACGTTTTTCTTTTAGAACACGTTAAGCCGCATCTTTTATTCCCATAGTTTATTTCAGTAGATTCAATAGTTTCCAAATTAACTTAACTTTTCTTTCAAAATTGTCAATTTCTTCATACAAAACAGCACTTTTTATTTAAAATCTCCAAATTTTTCCCTTTGACCGTGTCGGTGTTTACTTTTTCTGGTAATACTGACTGTGCTGCATCCCTGGACACCCCATTTGCCAGTGTGGGTTCAGTAGTTTTTGAATTATATCGATTTTTTATTGACTTTATTCTGTGACGGTACCTAAACCGAGGTTACCTTATACCATCGAATTTTTCATACATTTTGTTCGAACATCAAAAATTTTTGTACAAATTGAGTCGACTTTTGTTCGCATACGCTAGATAATACACCCCGTTGTATAAGTAAACCGTTCCGTACAAATTTTGTATAGTAAAAACATAGTTTTTAACGATTTTTTGCCAAATTTCTTCTAAATTACGATTTATTTAATATTTTCGACATAAATACTCACCTGGCATCACTTTTTTGTACCGAGACCCCCCTTTTTATTGATCTAGCTTCGTTCTGGCCGCGGTCCTGCATCCTTTTGCCGCTTTCCCGTAGGAAATCGGCAAAAAATTGCACCTGAAAACATAAAAATATACATATTAATATACAAAACTTAACTTTTTTCACAAACTTTAGATCAAAAATCGAAATTTTCCCATAACGACTGATCGGCTTTTACGTTTTTCTTTTAGAACACGTTAAGCCGCATCTTTTATTCCCATAGTTTATTTCAGTAGATTCAATAGTTTCCAAATTAACTTAACTTTTCTTTCAAAATTGTCAATTTCTTCATACAAAACAGCACTTTTTATTTAAAATCTCCAAATTTTTCCCTTTGACCGTGTCGGTGTTTACTTTTTCTGGTAATACTGACTGTGCTGCATCCCTGGACACCCCATTTGCCAGTGTGGGTTCAGTAGTTTTTGAATTATATCGATTTTTTATTGACTTTATTCTGTGACGGTACCTAAACCGAGGTTACCTTATACCATCGAATTTTTCATACATTTTGTTCGAACATCAAAAATTTTTGTACAAATTGAGTCGACTTTTGTTCGCATACGCTAGATAATACACCCCGTTGTATAAGTAAACCGTTCCGTACAAATTTTGTATAGTAAAAACATAGTTTTTAACGATTTTTTGCCAAATTTCTTCTAAATTACGATTTATTTAATATTTTCGACATAAATACTCACCTGGCATCACTTTTTTGTACCGAGACCCCCCTTTTTATTGATCTAGCTTCGTTCTGGCCGCGGTCCTGCATCCTTTTGCCGCTTTCCCGTAGGAAATCGGCAAAAAATTGCACCTGAAAACATAAAAATATACATATTAATATACAAAACTTAACTTTTTTCACAAACTTTAGATCAAAAATCGAAATTTTCCCATAACGACTGATCGGCTTTTACGTTTTTCTTTTAGAACACGTTAAGCCGCATCTTTTATTCCCATAGTTTATTTCAGTAGATTCAATAGTTTCCAAATTAACTTAACTTTTCTTTCAAAATTGTCAATTTCTTCATACAAAACAGCACTTTTTATTTAAAATCTCCAAATTTTTCCCTTTGACCGTGTCGGTGTTTACTTTTTCTGGTAATACTGACTGTGCTGCATCCCTGGACACCCCATTTGCCAGTGTGGGTTCAGTAGTTTTTGAATTATATCGATTTTTTATTGACTTTATTCTGTGACGGTACCTAAACCGAGGTTACCTTATACCATCGAATTTTTCATACATTTTGTTCGAACATCAAAAATTTTTGTACAAATTGAGTCGACTTTTGTTCGCATACGCTAGATAATACACCCCGTTGTATAAGTAAACCGTTCCGTACAAATTTTGTATAGTAAAAACATAGTTTTTAACGATTTTTTGCCAAATTTCTTCTAAATTACGATTTATTTAATATTTTCGACATAAATACTCACCTGGCATCACTTTTTTGTACCGAGACCCCCCTTTTTATTGATCTAGCTTCGTTCTGGCCGCGGTCCTGCATCCTTTTGCCGCTTTCCCGTAGGAAATCGGCAAAAAATTGCACCTGAAAACATAAAAATATACATATTAATATACAAAACTTAACTTTTTTCACAAACTTTAGATCAAAAATCGAAATTTTCCCATAACGACTGATCGGCTTTTACGTTTTTCTTTTAGAACACGTTAAGCCGCATCTTTTATTCCCATAGTTTATTTCAGTAGATTCAATAGTTTCCAAATTAACTTAACTTTTCTTTCAAAATTGTCAATTTCTTCATACAAAACAGCACTTTTTATTTAAAATCTCCAAATTTTTCCCTTTGACCGTGTCGGTGTTTACTTTTTCTGGTAATACTGACTGTGCTGCATCCCTGGACACCCCATTTGCCAGTGTGGGTTCAGTAGTTTTTGAATTATATCGATTTTTTATTGACTTTATTCTGTGACGGTACCTAAACCGAGGTTACCTTATACCATCGAATTTTTCATACATTTTGTTCGAACATCAAAAATTTTTGTACAAATTGAGTCGACTTTTGTTCGCATACGCTAGATAATACACCCCGTTGTATAAGTAAACCGTTCCGTACAAATTTTGTATAGTAAAAACATAGTTTTTAACGATTTTTTGCCAAATTTCTTCTAAATTACGATTTATTTAATATTTTCGACATAAATACTCACCTGGCATCACTTTTTTGTACCGAGACCCCCCTTTTTATTGATCTAGCTTCGTTCTGGCCGCGGTCCTGCATCCTTTTGCCGCTTTCCCGTAGGAAATCGGCAAAAAATTGCACCTGAAAACATAAAAATATACATATTAATATACAAAACTTAACTTTTTTCACAAACTTTAGATCAAAAATCGAAATTTTCCCATAACGACTGATCGGCTTTTACGTTTTTCTTTTAGAACACGTTAAGCCGCATCTTTTATTCCCATAGTTTATTTCAGTAGATTCAATAGTTTCCAAATTAACTTAACTTTTCTTTCAAAATTGTCAATTTCTTCATACAAAACAGCACTTTTTATTTAAAATCTCCAAATTTTTCCCTTTGACCGTGTCGGTGTTTACTTTTTCTGGTAATACTGACTGTGCTGCATCCCTGGACACCCCATTTGCCAGTGTGGGTTCAGTAGTTTTTGAATTATATCGATTTTTTATTGACTTTATTCTGTGACGGTACCTAAACCGAGGTTACCTTATACCATCGAATTTTTCATACATTTTGTTCGAACATCAAAAATTTTTGTACAAATTGAGTCGACTTTTGTTCGCATACGCTAGATAATACACCCCGTTGTATAAGTAAACCGTTCCGTACAAATTTTGTATAGTAAAAACATAGTTTTTAACGATTTTTTGCCAAATTTCTTCTAAATTACGATTTATTTAATATTTTCGACATAAATACTCACCTGGCATCACTTTTTTGTACCGAGACCCCCCTTTTTATTGATCTAGCTTCGTTCTGGCCGCGGTCCTGCATCCTTTTGCCGCTTTCCCGTAGGAAATCGGCAAAAAATTGCACCTGAAAACATAAAAATATACATATTAATATACAAAACTTAACTTTTTTCACAAACTTTAGATCAAAAATCGAAATTTTCCCATAACGACTGATCGGCTTTTACGTTTTTCTTTTAGAACACGTTAAGCCGCATCTTTTATTCCCATAGTTTATTTCAGTAGATTCAATAGTTTCCAAATTAACTTAACTTTTCTTTCAAAATTGTCAATTTCTTCATACAAAACAGCACTTTTTATTTAAAATCTCCAAATTTTTCCCTTTGACCGTGTCGGTGTTTACTTTTTCTGGTAATACTGACTGTGCTGCATCCCTGGACACCCCATTTGCCAGTGTGGGTTCAGTAGTTTTTGAATTATATCGATTTTTTATTGACTTTATTCTGTGACGGTACCTAAACCGAGGTTACCTTATACCATCGAATTTTTCATACATTTTGTTCGAACATCAAAAATTTTTGTACAAATTGAGTCGACTTTTGTTCGCATACGCTAGATAATACACCCCGTTGTATAAGTAAACCGTTCCGTACAAATTTTGTATAGTAAAAACATAGTTTTTAACGATTTTTTGCCAAATTTCTTCTAAATTACGATTTATTTAATATTTTCGACATAAATACTCACCTGGCATCACTTTTTTGTACCGAGACCCCCCTTTTTATTGATCTAGCTTCGTTCTGGCCGCGGTCCTGCATCCTTTTGCCGCTTTCCCGTAGGAAATCGGCAAAAAATTGCACCTGAAAACATAAAAATATACATATTAATATACAAAACTTAACTTTTTTCACAAACTTTAGATCAAAAATCGAAATTTTCCCATAACGACTGATCGGCTTTTACGTTTTTCTTTTAGAACACGTTAAGCCGCATCTTTTATTCCCATAGTTTATTTCAGTAGATTCAATAGTTTCCAAATTAACTTAACTTTTCTTTCAAAATTGTCAATTTCTTCATACAAAACAGCACTTTTTATTTAAAATCTCCAAATTTTTCCCTTTGACCGTGTCGGTGTTTACTTTTTCTGGTAATACTGACTGTGCTGCATCCCTGGACACCCCATTTGCCAGTGTGGGTTCAGTAGTTTTTGAATTATATCGATTTTTTATTGACTTTATTCTGTGACGGTACCTAAACCGAGGTTACCTTATACCATCGAATTTTTCATACATTTTGTTCGAACATCAAAAATTTTTGTACAAATTGAGTCGACTTTTGTTCGCATACGCTAGATAATACACCCCGTTGTATAAGTAAACCGTTCCGTACAAATTTTGTATAGTAAAAACATAGTTTTTAACGATTTTTTGCCAAATTTCTTCTAAATTACGATTTATTTAATATTTTCGACATAAATACTCACCTGGCATCACTTTTTTGTACCGAGACCCCCCTTTTTATTGATCTAGCTTCGTTCTGGCCGCGGTCCTGCATCCTTTTGCCGCTTTCCCGTAGGAAATCGGCAAAAAATTGCACCTGAAAACATAAAAATATACATATTAATATACAAAACTTAACTTTTTTCACAAACTTTAGATCAAAAATCGAAATTTTCCCATAACGACTGATCGGCTTTTACGTTTTTCTTTTAGAACACGTTAAGCCGCATCTTTTATTCCCATAGTTTATTTCAGTAGATTCAATAGTTTCCAAATTAACTTAACTTTTCTTTCAAAATTGTCAATTTCTTCATACAAAACAGCACTTTTTATTTAAAATCTCCAAATTTTTCCCTTTGACCGTGTCGGTGTTTACTTTTTCTGGTAATACTGACTGTGCTGCATCCCTGGACACCCCATTTGCCAGTGTGGGTTCAGTAGTTTTTGAATTATATCGATTTTTTATTGACTTTATTCTGTGACGGTACCTAAACCGAGGTTACCTTATACCATCGAATTTTTCATACATTTTGTTCGAACATCAAAAATTTTTGTACAAATTGAGTCGACTTTTGTTCGCATACGCTAGATAATACACCCCGTTGTATAAGTAAACCGTTCCGTACAAATTTTGTATAGTAAAAACATAGTTTTTAACGATTTTTTGCCAAATTTCTTCTAAATTACGATTTATTTAATATTTTCGACATAAATACTCACCTGGCATCACTTTTTTGTACCGAGACCCCCCTTTTTATTGATCTAGCTTCGTTCTGGCCGCGGTCCTGCATCCTTTTGCCGCTTTCCCGTAGGAAATCGGCAAAAAATTGCACCTGAAAACATAAAAATATACATATTAATATACAAAACTTAACTTTTTTCACAAACTTTAGATCAAAAATCGAAATTTTCCCATAACGACTGATCGGCTTTTACGTTTTTCTTTTAGAACACGTTAAGCCGCATCTTTTATTCCCATAGTTTATTTCAGTAGATTCAATAGTTTCCAAATTAACTTAACTTTTCTTTCAAAATTGTCAATTTCTTCATACAAAACAGCACTTTTTATTTAAAATCTCCAAATTTTTCCCTTTGACCGTGTCGGTGTTTACTTTTTCTGGTAATACTGACTGTGCTGCATCCCTGGACACCCCATTTGCCAGTGTGGGTTCAGTAGTTTTTGAATTATATCGATTTTTTATTGACTTTATTCTGTGACGGTACCTAAACCGAGGTTACCTATATACCATCGAATTTTTCATACATTTTGTTCGAACATCAAAAATTTTTGTACAAATTGAGTCGACTTTTGTTCGCATACGCTAGATAATACACCCCGTTGTATAAGTAAACCGTTCCGTACAAATTTTGTATAGTAAAAACATAGTTTTTAACGATTTTTTGCCAAATTTCTTCTAAATTACGATTTATTTAATATTTTCGACATAAATACTCACCTGGCATCACTTTTTTGTACCGAGACCCCCCTTTTTATTGATCTAGCTTCGTTCTGGCCGCGGTCCTGCATCCTTTTGCCGCTTTCCCGTAGGAAATCGGCAAAAAATTGCACCTGAAAACATAAAAATATACATATTAATATACAAAACTTAACTTTTTTCACAAACTTTAGATCAAAAATCGAAATTTTCCCATAACGACTGATCGGCTTTTACGTTTTTCTTTTAGAACACGTTAAGCCGCATCTTTTATTCCCATAGTTTATTTCAGTAGATTCAATAGTTTCCAAATTAACTTAACTTTTCTTTCAAAATTGTCAATTTCTTCATACAAAACAGCACTTTTTATTTAAAATCTCCAAATTTTTCCCTTTGACCGTGTCGGTGTTTACTTTTTCTGGTAATACTGACTGTGCTGCATCCCTGGACACCCCATTTGCCAGTGTGGGTTCAGTAGTTTTTGAATTATATCGATTTTTTATTGACTTTATTCTGTGACGGTACCTAAACCGAGGTTACCTTATACCATCGAATTTTTCATACATTTTGTTCGAACATCAAAAATTTTTGTACAAATTGAGTCGACTTTTGTTCGCATACGCTAGATAATACACCCCGTTGTATAAGTAAACCGTTCCGTACAAATTTTGTATAGTAAAAACATAGTTTTTAACGATTTTTTGCCAAATTTCTTCTAAATTACGATTTATTTAATATTTTCGACATAAATACTCACCTGGCATCACTTTTTTGTACCGAGACCCCCCTTTTTATTGATCTAGCTTCGTTCTGGCCGCGGTCCTGCATCCTTTTGCCGCTTTCCCGTAGGAAATCGGCAAAAAATTGCACCTGAAAACATAAAAATATACATATTAATATACAAAACTTAACTTTTTTCACAAACTTTAGATCAAAAATCGAAATTTTCCCATAACGACTGATCGGCTTTTACGTTTTTCTTTTAGAACACGTTAAGCCGCATCTTTTATTCCCATAGTTTATTTCAGTAGATTCAATAGTTTCCAAATTAACTTAACTTTTCTTTCAAAATTGTCAATTTCTTCATACAAAACAGCACTTTTTATTTAAAATCTCCAAATTTTTCCCTTTGACCGTGTCGGTGTTTACTTTTTCTGGTAATACTGACTGTGCTGCATCCCTGGACACCCCATTTGCCAGTGTGGGTTCAGTAGTTTTTGAATTATATCGATTTTTTATTGACTTTATTCTGTGACGGTACCTAAACCGAGGTTACCTTATACCATCGAATTTTTCATACATTTTGTTCGAACATCAAAAATTTTTGTACAAATTGAGTCGACTTTTGTTCGCATACGCTAGATAATACACCCCGTTGTATAAGTAAACCGTTCCGTACAAATTTTGTATAGTAAAAACATAGTTTTTAACGATTTTTTGCCAAATTTCTTCTAAATTACGATTTATTTAATATTTTCGACATAAATACTCACCTGGCATCACTTTTTTGTACCGAGACCCCCCTTTTTATTGATCTAGCTTCGTTCTGGCCGCGGTCCTGCATCCTTTTGCCGCTTTCCCGTAGGAAATCGGCAAAAAATTGCACCTGAAAACATAAAAATATACATATTAATATACAAAACTTAACTTTTTTCACAAACTTTAGATCAAAAATCGAAATTTTCCCATAACGACTGATCGGCTTTTACGTTTTTCTTTTAGAACACGTTAAGCCGCATCTTTTATTCCCATAGTTTATTTCAGTAGATTCAATAGTTTCCAAATTAACTTAACTTTTCTTTCAAAATTGTCAATTTCTTCATACAAAACAGCACTTTTTATTTAAAATCTCCAAATTTTTCCCTTTGACCGTGTCGGTGTTTACTTTTTCTGGTAATACTGACTGTGCTGCATCCCTGGACACCCCATTTGCCAGTGTGGGTTCAGTAGTTTTTGAATTATATCGATTTTTTATTGACTTTATTCTGTGACGGTACCTAAACCGAGGTTACCTTATACCATCGAATTTTTCATACATTTTGTTCGAACATCAAAAATTTTTGTACAAATTGAGTCGACTTTTGTTCGCATACGCTAGATAATACACCCCGTTGTATAAGTAAACCGTTCCGTACAAATTTTGTATAGTAAAAACATAGTTTTTAACGATTTTTTGCCAAATTTCTTCTAAATTACGATTTATTTAATATTTTCGACATAAATACTCACCTGGCATCACTTTTTTGTACCGAGACCCCCCTTTTTATTGATCTAGCTTCGTTCTGGCCGCGGTCCTGCATCCTTTTGCCGCTTTCCCGTAGGAAATCGGCAAAAAATTGCACCTGAAAACATAAAAATATACATATTAATATACAAAACTTAACTTTTTTCACAAACTTTAGATCAAAAATCGAAATTTTCCCATAACGACTGATCGGCTTTTACGTTTTTCTTTTAGAACACGTTAAGCCGCATCTTTTATTCCCATAGTTTATTTCAGTAGATTCAATAGTTTCCAAATTAACTTAACTTTTCTTTCAAAATTGTCAATTTCTTCATACAAAACAGCACTTTTTATTTAAAATCTCCAAATTTTTCCCTTTGACCGTGTCGGTGTTTACTTTTTCTGGTAATACTGACTGTGCTGCATCCCTGGACACCCCATTTGCCAGTGTGGGTTCAGTAGTTTTTGAATTATATCGATTTTTTATTGACTTTATTCTGTGACGGTACCTAAACCGAGGTTACCTTATACCATCGAATTTTTCATACATTTTGTTCGAACATCAAAAATTTTTGTACAAATTGAGTCGACTTTTGTTCGCATACGCTAGATAATACACCCCGTTGTATAAGTAAACCGTTCCGTACAAATTTTGTATAGTAAAAACATAGTTTTTAACGATTTTTTGCCAAATTTCTTCTAAATTACGATTTATTTAATATTTTCGACATAAATACTCACCTGGCATCACTTTTTTGTACCGAGACCCCCCTTTTTATTGATCTAGCTTCGTTCTGGCCGCGGTCCTGCATCCTTTTGCCGCTTTCCCGTAGGAAATCGGCAAAAAATTGCACCTGAAAACATAAAAATATACATATTAATATACAAAACTTAACTTTTTTCACAAACTTTAGATCAAAAATCGAAATTTTCCCATAACGACTGATCGGCTTTTACGTTTTTCTTTTAGAACACGTTAAGCCGCATCTTTTATTCCCATAGTTTATTTCAGTAGATTCAATAGTTTCCAAATTAACTTAACTTTTCTTTCAAAATTGTCAATTTCTTCATACAAAACAGCACTTTTTATTTAAAATCTCCAAATTTTTCCCTTTGACCGTGTCGGTGTTTACTTTTTCTGGTAATACTGACTGTGCTGCATCCCTGGACACCCCATTTGCCAGTGTGGGTTCAGTAGTTTTTGAATTATATCGATTTTTTATTGACTTTATTCTGTGACGGTACCTAAACCGAGGTTACCTTATACCATCGAATTTTTCATACATTTTGTTCGAACATCAAAAATTTTTGTACAAATTGAGTCGACTTTTGTTCGCATACGCTAGATAATACACCCCGTTGTATAAGTAAACCGTTCCGTACAAATTTTGTATAGTAAAAACATAGTTTTTAACGATTTTTTGCCAAATTTCTTCTAAATTACGATTTATTTAATATTTTCGACATAAATACTCACCTGGCATCACTTTTTTGTACCGAGACCCCCCTTTTTATTGATCTAGCTTCGTTCTGGCCGCGGTCCTGCATCCTTTTGCCGCTTTCCCGTAGGAAATCGGCAAAAAATTGCACCTGAAAACATAAAAATATACATATTAATATACAAAACTTAACTTTTTTCACAAACTTTAGATCAAAAATCGAAATTTTCCCATAACGACTGATCGGCTTTTACGTTTTTCTTTTAGAACACGTTAAGCCGCATCTTTTATTCCCATAGTTTATTTCAGTAGATTCAATAGTTTCCAAATTAACTTAACTTTTCTTTCAAAATTGTCAATTTCTTCATACAAAACAGCACTTTTTATTTAAAATCTCCAAATTTTTCCCTTTGACCGTGTCGGTGTTTACTTTTTCTGGTAATACTGACTGTGCTGCATCCCTGGACACCCCATTTGCCAGTGTGGGTTCAGTAGTTTTTGAATTATATCGATTTTTTATTGACTTTATTCTGTGACGGTACCTAAACCGAGGTTACCTTATACCATCGAATTTTTCATACATTTTGTTCGAACATCAAAAATTTTTGTACAAATTGAGTCGACTTTTGTTCGCATACGCTAGATAATACACCCCGTTGTATAAGTAAACCGTTCCGTACAAATTTTGTATAGTAAAAACATAGTTTTTAACGATTTTTTGCCAAATTTCTTCTAAATTACGATTTATTTAATATTTTCGACATAAATACTCACCTGGCATCACTTTTTTGTACCGAGACCCCCCTTTTTATTGATCTAGCTTCGTTCTGGCCGCGGTCCTGCATCCTTTTGCCGCTTTCCCGTAGGAAATCGGCAAAAAATTGCACCTGAAAACATAAAAATATACATATTAATATACAAAACTTAACTTTTTTCACAAACTTTAGATCAAAAATCGAAATTTTCCCATAACGACTGATCGGCTTTTACGTTTTTCTTTTAGAACACGTTAAGCCGCATCTTTTATTCCCATAGTTTATTTCAGTAGATTCAATAGTTTCCAAATTAACTTAACTTTTCTTTCAAAATTGTCAATTTCTTCATACAAAACAGCACTTTTTATTTAAAATCTCCAAATTTTTCCCTTTGACCGTGTCGGTGTTTACTTTTTCTGGTAATACTGACTGTGCTGCATCCCTGGACACCCCATTTGCCAGTGTGGGTTCAGTAGTTTTTGAATTATATCGATTTTTTATTGACTTTATTCTGTGACGGTACCTAAACCGAGGTTACCTTATACCATCGAATTTTTCATACATTTTGTTCGAACATCAAAAATTTTTGTACAAATTGAGTCGACTTTTGTTCGCATACGCTAGATAATACACCCCGTTGTATAAGTAAACCGTTCCGTACAAATTTTGTATAGTAAAAACATAGTTTTTAACGATTTTTTGCCAAATTTCTTCTAAATTACGATTTATTTAATATTTTCGACATAAATACTCACCTGGCATCACTTTTTTGTACCGAGACCCCCCTTTTTATTGATCTAGCTTCGTTCTGGCCGCGGTCCTGCATCCTTTTGCCGCTTTCCCGTAGGAAATCGGCAAAAAATTGCACCTGAAAACATAAAAATATACATATTAATATACAAAACTTAACTTTTTTCACAAACTTTAGATCAAAAATCGAAATTTTCCCATAACGACTGATCGGCTTTTACGTTTTTCTTTTAGAACACGTTAAGCCGCATCTTTTATTCCCATAGTTTATTTCAGTAGATTCAATAGTTTCCAAATTAACTTAACTTTTCTTTCAAAATTGTCAATTTCTTCATACAAAACAGCACTTTTTATTTAAAATCTCCAAATTTTTCCCTTTGACCGTGTCGGTGTTTACTTTTTCTGGTAATACTGACTGTGCTGCATCCCTGGACACCCCATTTGCCAGTGTGGGTTCAGTAGTTTTTGAATTATATCGATTTTTTATTGACTTTATTCTGTGACGGTACCTAAACCGAGGTTACCTTATACCATCGAATTTTTCATACATTTTGTTCGAACATCAAAAATTTTTGTACAAATTGAGTCGACTTTTGTTCGCATACGCTAGATAATACACCCCGTTGTATAAGTAAACCGTTCCGTACAAATTTTGTATAGTAAAAACATAGTTTTTAACGATTTTTTGCCAAATTTCTTCTAAATTACGATTTATTTAATATTTTCGACATAAATACTCACCTGGCATCACTTTTTTGTACCGAGACCCCCCTTTTTATTGATCTAGCTTCGTTCTGGCCGCGGTCCTGCATCCTTTTGCCGCTTTCCCCGTAGGAAATCGGCAAAAAATTGCACCTGAAAACATAAAAATATACATATTAATATACAAAACTTAACTTTTTTCACAAACTTTAGATCAAAAATCGAAATTTTCCCATAACGACTGATCGGCTTTTACGTTTTTCTTTTAGAACACGTTAAGCCGCATCTTTTATTCCCATAGTTTATTTCAGTAGATTCAATAGTTTCCAAATTAACTTAACTTTTCTTTCAAAATTGTCAATTTCTTCATACAAAACAGCACTTTTTATTTAAAATCTCCAAATTTTTCCCTTTGACCGTGTCGGTGTTTACTTTTTCTGGTAATACTGACTGTGCTGCATCCCTGGACACCCCATTTGCCAGTGTGGGTTCAGTAGTTTTTGAATTATATCGATTTTTTATTGACTTTATTCTGTGACGGTACCTAAACCGAGGTTACCTTATACCATCGAATTTTTCATACATTTTGTTCGAACATCAAAAATTTTTGTACAAATTGAGTCGACTTTTGTTCGCATACGCTAGATAATACACCCCGTTGTATAAGTAAACCGTTCCGTACAAATTTTGTATAGTAAAAACATAGTTTTTAACGATTTTTTGCCAAATTTCTTCTAAATTACGATTTATTTAATATTTTCGACATAAATACTCACCTGGCATCACTTTTTTGTACCGAGACCCCCCTTTTTATTGATCTAGCTTCGTTCTGGCCGCGGTCCTGCATCCTTTTGCCGCTTTCCCGTAGGAAATCGGCAAAAAATTGCACCTGAAAACATAAAAATATACATATTAATATACAAAACTTAACTTTTTTCACAAACTTTAGATCAAAAATCGAAATTTTCCCATAACGACTGATCGGCTTTTACGTTTTTCTTTTAGAACACGTTAAGCCGCATCTTTTATTCCCATAGTTTATTTCAGTAGATTCAATAGTTTCCAAATTAACTTAACTTTTCTTTCAAAATTGTCAATTTCTTCATACAAAACAGCACTTTTTATTTAAAATCTCCAAATTTTTCCCTTTGACCGTGTCGGTGTTTACTTTTTCTGGTAATACTGACTGTGCTGCATCCCTGGACACCCCATTTGCCAGTGTGGGTTCAGTAGTTTTTGAATTATATCGATTTTTTATTGACTTTATTCTGTGACGGTACCTAAACCGAGGTTACCTTATACCATCGAATTTTTCATACATTTTGTTCGAACATCAAAAATTTTTGTACAAATTGAGTCGACTTTTGTTCGCATACGCTAGATAATACACCCCGTTGTATAAGTAAACCGTTCCGTACAAATTTTGTATAGTAAAAACATAGTTTTTAACGATTTTTTGCCAAATTTCTTCTAAATTACGATTTATTTAATATTTTCGACATAAATACTCACCTGGCATCACTTTTTTGTACCGAGACCCCCCTTTTTATTGATCTAGCTTCGTTCTGGCCGCGGTCCTGCATCCTTTTGCCGCTTTCCCGTAGGAAATCGGCAAAAAATTGCACCTGAAAACATAAAAATATACATATTAATATACAAAACTTAACTTTTTTCACAAACTTTAGATCAAAAATCGAAATTTTCCCATAACGACTGATCGGCTTTTACGTTTTT
The DNA here is from genome assembly GCA_963555685.1 of Acrobasis consociella. Classification (NCBI taxonomy): domain Eukaryota; kingdom Metazoa; phylum Arthropoda; class Insecta; order Lepidoptera; family Pyralidae; genus Acrobasis; species Acrobasis consociella. The sequence continues at coordinate 110,860 of CAUVWO010000014.1, read as the reverse complement.
CTTTTAGAACACGTTAAGCCGCATCTTTTATTCCCATAGTTTATTTCAGTAGATTCAATAGTTTCCAAATTAACTTAACTTTTCTTTCAAAATTGTCAATTTCTTCATACAAAACAGCACTTTTTATTTAAAATCTCCAAATTTTTCCCTTTGACCGTGTCGGTGTTTACTTTTTCTGGTAATACTGACTGTGCTGCATCCCTGGACACCCCATTTGCCAGTGTGGGTTCAGTAGTTTTTGAATTATATCGATTTTTTATTGACTTTATTCTGTGACGGTACCTAAACCGAGGTTACCTTATACCATCGAATTTTTCATACATTTTGTTCGAACATCAAAAATTTTTGTACAAATTGAGTCGACTTTTGTTCGCATACGCTAGATAATACACCCCGTTGTATAAGTAAACCGTTCCGTACAAATTTTGTATAGTAAAAACATAGTTTTTAACGATTTTTTGCCAAATTTCTTCTAAATTACGATTTATTTAATATTTTCGACATAAATACTCACCTGGCATCACTTTTTTGTACCGAGACCCCCCTTTTTATTGATCTAGCTTCGTTCTGGCCGCGGTCCTGCATCCTTTTGCCGCTTTCCCGTAGGAAATCGGCAAAAAATTGCACCTGAAAACATAAAAATATACATATTAATATACAAAACTTAACTTTTTTCACAAACTTTAGATCAAAAATCGAAATTTTCCCATAACGACTGATCGGCTTTTACGTTTTTCTTTTAGAACACGTTAAGCCGCATCTTTTATTCCCATAGTTTATTTCAGTAGATTCAATAGTTTCCAAATTAACTTAACTTTTCTTTCAAAATTGTCAATTTCTTCATACAAAACAGCACTTTTTATTTAAAATCTCCAAATTTTTCCCTTTGACCGTGTCGGTGTTTACTTTTTCTGGTAATACTGACTGTGCTGCATCCCTGGACACCCCATTTGCCAGTGTGGGTTCAGTAGTTTTTGAATTATATCGATTTTTTATTGACTTTATTCTGTGACGGTACCTAAACCGAGGTTACCTTATACCATCGAATTTTTCATACATTTTGTTCGAACATCAAAAATTTTTGTACAAATTGAGTCGACTTTTGTTCGCATACGCTAGATAATACACCCCGTTGTATAAGTAAACCGTTCCGTACAAATTTTGTATAGTAAAAACATAGTTTTTAACGATTTTTTGCCAAATTTCTTCTAAATTACGATTTATTTAATATTTTCGACATAAATACTCACCTGGCATCACTTTTTTGTACCGAGACCCCCCTTTTTATTGATCTAGCTTCGTTCTGGCCGCGGTCCTGCATCCTTTTGCCGCTTTCCCGTAGGAAATCGGCAAAAAATTGCACCTGAAAACATAAAAATATACATATTAATATACAAAACTTAACTTTTTTCACAAACTTTAGATCAAAAATCGAAATTTTCCCATAACGACTGATCGGCTTTTACGTTTTTCTTTTAGAACACGTTAAGCCGCATCTTTTATTCCCATAGTTTATTTCAGTAGATTCAATAGTTTCCAAATTAACTTAACTTTTCTTTCAAAATTGTCAATTTCTTCATACAAAACAGCACTTTTTATTTAAAATCTCCAAATTTTTCCCTTTGACCGTGTCGGTGTTTACTTTTTCTGGTAATACTGACTGTGCTGCATCCCTGGACACCCCATTTGCCAGTGTGGGTTCAGTAGTTTTTGAATTATATCGATTTTTTATTGACTTTATTCTGTGACGGTACCTAAACCGAGGTTACCTTATACCATCGAATTTTTCATACATTTTGTTCGAACATCAAAAATTTTTGTACAAATTGAGTCGACTTTTGTTCGCATACGCTAGATAATACACCCCGTTGTATAAGTAAACCGTTCCGTACAAATTTTGTATAGTAAAAACATAGTTTTTAACGATTTTTTGCCAAATTTCTTCTAAATTACGATTTATTTAATATTTTCGACATAAATACTCACCTGGCATCACTTTTTTGTACCGAGACCCCCCTTTTTATTGATCTAGCTTCGTTCTGGCCGCGGTCCTGCATCCTTTTGCCGCTTTCCCGTAGGAAATCGGCAAAAAATTGCACCTGAAAACATAAAAATATACATATTAATATACAAAACTTAACTTTTTTCACAAACTTTAGATCAAAAATCGAAATTTTCCCATAACGACTGATCGGCTTTTACGTTTTTCTTTTAGAACACGTTAAGCCGCATCTTTTATTCCCATAGTTTATTTCAGTAGATTCAATAGTTTCCAAATTAACTTAACTTTTCTTTCAAAATTGTCAATTTCTTCATACAAAACAGCACTTTTTATTTAAAATCTCCAAATTTTTCCCTTTGACCGTGTCGGTGTTTACTTTTTCTGGTAATACTGACTGTGCTGCATCCCTGGACACCCCATTTGCCAGTGTGGGTTCAGTAGTTTTTGAATTATATCGATTTTTTATTGACTTTATTCTGTGACGGTACCTAAACCGAGGTTACCTTATACCATCGAATTTTTCATACATTTTGTTCGAACATCAAAAATTTTTGTACAAATTGAGTCGACTTTTGTTCGCATACGCTAGATAATACACCCCGTTGTATAAGTAAACCGTTCCGTACAAATTTTGTATAGTAAAAACATAGTTTTTAACGATTTTTTGCCAAATTTCTTCTAAATTACGATTTATTTAATATTTTCGACATAAATACTCACCTGGCATCACTTTTTTGTACCGAGACCCCCCTTTTTATTGATCTAGCTTCGTTCTGGCCGCGGTCCTGCATCCTTTTGCCGCTTTCCCGTAGGAAATCGGCAAAAAATTGCACCTGAAAACATAAAAATATACATATTAATATACAAAACTTAACTTTTTTCACAAACTTTAGATCAAAAATCGAAATTTTCCCATAACGACTGATCGGCTTTTACGTTTTTCTTTTAGAACACGTTAAGCCGCATCTTTTATTCCCATAGTTTATTTCAGTAGATTCAATAGTTTCCAAATTAACTTAACTTTTCTTTCAAAATTGTCAATTTCTTCATACAAAACAGCACTTTTTATTTAAAATCTCCAAATTTTTCCCTTTGACCGTGTCGGTGTTTACTTTTTCTGGTAATACTGACTGTGCTGCATCCCTGGACACCCCATTTGCCAGTGTGGGTTCAGTAGTTTTTGAATTATATCGATTTTTTATTGACTTTATTCTGTGACGGTACCTAAACCGAGGTTACCTTATACCATCGAATTTTTCATACATTTTGTTCGAACATCAAAAATTTTTGTACAAATTGAGTCGACTTTTGTTCGCATACGCTAGATAATACACCCCGTTGTATAAGTAAACCGTTCCGTACAAATTTTGTATAGTAAAAACATAGTTTTTAACGATTTTTTGCCAAATTTCTTCTAAATTACGATTTATTTAATATTTTCGACATAAATACTCACCTGGCATCACTTTTTTGTACCGAGACCCCCCTTTTTATTGATCTAGCTTCGTTCTGGCCGCGGTCCTGCATCCTTTTGCCGCTTTCCCGTAGGAAATCGGCAAAAAATTGCACCTGAAAACATAAAAATATACATATTAATATACAAAACTTAACTTTTTTCACAAACTTTAGATCAAAAATCGAAATTTTCCCATAACGACTGATCGGCTTTTACGTTTTTCTTTTAGAACACGTTAAGCCGCATCTTTTATTCCCATAGTTTATTTCAGTAGATTCAATAGTTTCCAAATTAACTTAACTTTTCTTTCAAAATTGTCAATTTCTTCATACAAAACAGCACTTTTTATTTAAAATCTCCAAATTTTTCCCTTTGACCGTGTCGGTGTTTACTTTTTCTGGTAATACTGACTGTGCTGCATCCCTGGACACCCCATTTGCCAGTGTGGGTTCAGTAGTTTTTGAATTATATCGATTTTTTATTGACTTTATTCTGTGACGGTACCTAAACCGAGGTTACCTTATACCATCGAATTTTTCATACATTTTGTTCGAACATCAAAAATTTTTGTACAAATTGAGTCGACTTTTGTTCGCATACGCTAGATAATACACCCCGTTGTATAAGTAAACCGTTCCGTACAAATTTTGTATAGTAAAAACATAGTTTTTAACGATTTTTTGCCAAATTTCTTCTAAATTACGATTTATTTAATATTTTCGACATAAATACTCACCTGGCATCACTTTTTTGTACCGAGACCCCCCTTTTTATTGATCTAGCTTCGTTCTGGCCGCGGTCCTGCATCCTTTTGCCGCTTTCCCGTAGGAAATCGGCAAAAAATTGCACCTGAAAACATAAAAATATACATATTAATATACAAAACTTAACTTTTTTCACAAACTTTAGATCAAAAATCGAAATTTTCCCATAACGACTGATCGGCTTTTACGTTTTTCTTTTAGAACACGTTAAGCCGCATCTTTTATTCCCATAGTTTATTTCAGTAGATTCAATAGTTTCCAAATTAACTTAACTTTTCTTTCAAAATTGTCAATTTCTTCATACAAAACAGCACTTTTTATTTAAAATCTCCAAATTTTTCCCTTTGACCGTGTCGGTGTTTACTTTTTCTGGTAATACTGACTGTGCTGCATCCCTGGACACCCCATTTGCCAGTGTGGGTTCAGTAGTTTTTGAATTATATCGATTTTTTATTGACTTTATTCTGTGACGGTACCTAAACCGAGGTTACCTTATACCATCGAATTTTTCATACATTTTGTTCGAACATCAAAAATTTTTGTACAAATTGAGTCGACTTTTGTTCGCATACGCTAGATAATACACCCCGTTGTATAAGTAAACCGTTCCGTACAAATTTTGTATAGTAAAAACATAGTTTTTAACGATTTTTTGCCAAATTTCTTCTAAATTACGATTTATTTAATATTTTCGACATAAATACTCACCTGGCATCACTTTTTTGTACCGAGACCCCCCTTTTTATTGATCTAGCTTCGTTCTGGCCGCGGTCCTGCATCCTTTTGCCGCTTTCCCGTAGGAAATCGGCAAAAAATTGCACCTGAAAACATAAAAATATACATATTAAATTACTGGACCGTCATTGGAAGCTTTTAATATGAGATAGCATTTCCGTTTCCGTCGATTTCATATCAGTTTTCGTACTCTTTAGCCTGTAAGTTCCGGTCCAGTGGCGCCACCTGGCGGCGTGTCACGGTTAGTTTACTTGAAAAACGTGCCGCGCCATTTTTGTTCTTTGGCGTTTTGTATTCCGTCGATTAAACATCTAAGTAGCAGCTCTGCTCGACGTCTGTTACAAAATAAAAAAAAAAAAATATATTTTAGAAGTGATCAAATCTAGTTACAAAGTGAGTGATAATAGTTTGCAGTGCAGAAAACCGTAAGTACTGTTATAATTTCTAGATTAACTAGATTAATGATCAAAATCGAGATGTTCTTGTTGTTTTTGTGATCTTATTTTTAACGGTTTTTGCCGTTCGGATCACAAATAATAATTCGTACTCTGTATAGTTTGAATGATATAAATACTGATGTTTTATATATTATTCGATCCTATATGTCCTTTCTTTTGATGATACCCTCAGTATTAGTAAAATATAATTATTTTATTGTAACGTCTCTGATAGATTATGGACACAAATACGGAAGCCGGCCCGAGTGGCGAGGCTCGCAAGCGTAAGCGGGCGTCTAGCAGCTCCAGCTCCAGTAGTACCAGCAACGACTCGTCTAGCTCCGTGAGCGGCGAACAAGGGAAGCGGTCTAAGCGCGTCCGGTCTAGAAAGTCTAAACGCAGTCGGCATTCTAGGCGAATGATCGACAAACTTTTTAAGGAAATGGGTGAGTTGCGAAAGCATTTGTCAAATTCTAATAATAAAAAGTCAATTTGTCATGATCACGACAATGTATCACTTTGTTCAGAGGTTAGTGGGGCGTTATATGAAGACGATAACGTTGCCTTCGCATGCGATAATGCTGCCCTTGCTTCCGATAATGTCGATCTCACTTCCGGCTTAAACCCTGAAGTGTCGAACACATCTGGTTTCACCTTTGATTTAGAGACAAAGTTAAAAGAACCATCTGTCCCCAAAACTCCGGACAATTATTTAGAAATGCTTAAAAATGTACAGCGTTTGGGCTCGACCACGTGGTCGGATGTAAGATATTCTGACACGCAGAAATTATACAATCACACTCCTGGTTTTATAGACTTGGAAGCCAATGAGGAAGTTAAGATGTATGACAATACACGTCATGCTGCCTATTCTGACAAATCGTATGCGGCTTTAACTTTCTGTGTACTGAAACAAAAAGAAACCTTGCAAGAAAGCGTACGTAATCTTTTGTCTTGGGTTAAAAATTCTGATTTTATTAGCTACGATAATTTGAGTGCAAAGGTCGAGGAGTTATTTCAAAAGGGTGACTTGCAAAAGGTTTCCTCAGACCTACTGCAGTTAGTTTGTGGTCACCGGGCAGAAAGTATCGAAATAAGACGCGAGTCCATCTCAAGTCAAATTAAAGACCCATTGATTAAAGCAGCAGTTAATAAAATACCACCTTCACATACCCATTTGTTTGACTCTGACCGACTCACTGCCGTTTTAGAAAAAGCTGGGGGGGTCCGTAAAGCCTTTTGGCCCATTAAAACTGAACCTTCCTCTCAAGCGAAATCTTGTCAATCTATCAGCCGTCCCTCGCGGGGACAAGGCGTTCGACATTCAACAGTTCCATCGCGTGGAACTCAAAATTGTTTTTATGAACCAGGTTCATGCATGCACAATATGCCACTGCAGACCTGTAATAATACACCCTCGCGGGGTGGACACCAGCGATTTACCTCTGGCAAAGGGCAATCCTTTCATCACCAATATGAACAGCCTTATTCCAATGGGAAAGGCTCATATCACAACCACAATCGAGGCTCGCGGCCATACCGTGGTTCCTTTCGAGGGCGTTCAGGACCTAACAATCAAAAAAGTGCCAAAGGCAACCATAAAAGTCAAAAACAATGACTCGAAGCCTTTTCGAGCAGGTCAATTAGCTCAACACCTCTCACAGTGGATAAAAATGGGAGCACCAGAAATAATTTTAAGATTGATTCAAGGTTACAGGATACCATTTATTCGAAAACCTCCTCTAGTACACCCTACTGTTGTCAAAAGTCACATTCAAACTCCCATGTCGGACGAAATGTCTTTAATTATCCACAAAATGAAACGGCAAGGCATTCTAAAAATAGCTCAAGTGTCACGAAGTTTCATATCCCCGATGTTCTTAGTTCCCAAATCGGACGGGTCAGCCAGACCAGTTTTCAACCTGAAAGCTCTGAACAGATTTATAAATACAGAAACCTTTCACTTGATAAATGTACACCGCCTCCCGGGGTTCCTACAACCCAGAGATTACATGAGCAAAATCGATCTGTCTCAGGCCTATTTTCATTTGAGCATCAAAAAGTCGCACAGACGCTTTCTTCGCCTAATTTACGATCAAGAGTTATTGGAAATGACTTGCCTACCCTTTGGCCTAAGTACAGCGCCAAAGACGTTCTCAATTCTCACCAATTGGGTTGCTCAAATTCTAAGAGAGAGATGGAATATCCGCATTCTAGTATACCTCGACGATTTTTTAATTGTCCACCAGGATGCCAACATCCTTCGAGAGCATATACGTCTAACTGTACAAACCTTAGTAACACTAGGTTGGCAAGTCAATTTCGAAAAGTCTGTACTTTTCCCTCAGAAAAACATTGTTTACCTCGGAGTAATGTGGAATCCCTGGGACAATTTAAAAACCTTGCCATCGGAGAAAATTGCTGTCATTATTCAAGAAATACAGATAATTCTGCACGAACAGAAAGCGACCTTAAAAACGCTTCAAAAAATTGCCGGCCGGCTAAATTTTGCAAGTTACGTTGTTCCGCGAGGACGGCTCAATCATCGCCACTTACTAAGGTTCATGCATACGTTACCGGAAAGGTCATCGAAGACTTACCCAATACCTCATCAAGTATTGGAGGAGCTAGAATGGTGGACAAACAATTGTCACTTATCAACTCCCCTGCATTACCCTCCTCCTATGAACTTTCTGACAACGGATGCATCGGACCTGGCGTGGGGTGCACAGCTAAACAATGTGGCGTTGTCGGGAATCTGGACCCACAAAGAGCAGTGCCTACACAGCAACCAAAAGGAAATGCTGGCAATATTGTACGCCTTACAGAATCAAGTTCATTTCCTGAGGGGCAGCTCAGTACTCATACAGTGCGACAACAAGACTGCAGTCGCATATTTACGAAAGGAAGGAGGCACAAAGTCGTTAGCGTTGATGGAAATTACTTATCAGATTTTGAATTTAATAGATTACAATCAAATTCACATAGACATTCACCACATCCCAGGGAATTACAACAACTATGCCGATCGTCTGTCACGTCATCGCCCTCCTCCGGAGTGGCACCTGTCTCCATCATGCACAAAAAGAATATTTGCCAAATGGGGAACCCCTGTCATAGACTTATTCGCCTCAGCAACGGCTCATGTCGTAGAGAATTATGTTTCTCGAGACCTGAGGGATGCGGGAGCCATCTTTCACGATGCCTTCAGCGTACCCTGGCACTATCCCCTGGCGTGGGTGTTTCCGCCGCCATTTCTGGTCCCGAAGGTAATAGCACACCTAAATCAATCCACGGGAATATATCTTCTAGTAGTACCTCGATGGAGAAAAGTGTTTTGGCGGGTGGAACTGAAGAATCGAGCACTTGCAGCACCGTACACGCTGAGAAACCTGCAGAAGCATCTCATGGACACATCAACAGGGTCTCCACCCCAGAACGTAGAGAAAATAATCCTCGAAGTCTGGAAATGTGGGGGTGGGGCGACGTAGTTTCAACATGGAACAATGAACAATTGTCACTTCTTAAAAATTCCTGGCGCCAGTCTACTTTGAAAACATACAAAGTAGCTTGGGATCGATGGTTGTCTTGGTGTATTACAAAAAAGGTTGACGTCAAAAACCCTTCAGGTTCACAGCTTGCACAGTTTCTATCAGACTTATATTTAATTAATAAACTCTCTTATAATACCATACTCCTTCACAAGTCTGTAGTTTCTACGTTGTGTAACACAGAAACATCTGGTCATTTAAGTTCACATGTATTAGTAAGGCACATTTTAAAGTCGATATCTATTAAAAGCCCAAAAACCTCTAAGCCACCAGTCTGGGATACCAGTAAAATAGTGTCGTTCATATCTACATACACAATTGATAGTAACAATTTGTTTCAAACTGTTCGTCACACTGCTATATTGTTACTCTTGTGCTCGGGAAGGAGAATTCACGATTTAACTCTGCTTCAAGTTGATCCTAGTCACTATATAAAATCAGAGAATAATATTATTTTTTGGCCGCAATATGGATCCAAAACGGATTGCCATGACTATCAGCAATCCGGATGGAAAATTATTAAAAATAATAGTAATCAGAAATTAGATCCTTTCTTTTGGGTAGAAAAGACTGTGTCAATCTTAAAAGAAAGACGTGATAAAGCAAGATCTCTTAATTTATTTGTCACCATTAAGGGTGAGCCAAAATCTGCATCACGTGCAGTAATCGCCAATTGGATAAAAACTCTTTTCAAGGAAGCTAACATCGACGCTCCTCCGGGAAGTGTTCGCTCGGCTGTCGCTTCCAAATGTTGGTGGGAGAATCATTCCCTTGATGAAATCATGGCTCGTGGAAATTGGCGATCAGCCGACACTTTTAAACGTTTCTATAGGCGAGAAGTAAATCGGAACGTTGATTCAATTAATGTTAATCAATTATTTCAATCAATAAATTAGTAATTACTTCGTTTTGTACAGTTGATGCATAAGATTTACTATAAATAACTAATTTAATATGTAATAAACTTGATACAGTAATTGAATTATTAAGATTAGATACATTTTGTTTTGATTATAATATCATACGTTATATTGTCAATACAATGTAAAAACGAGCATGAATAAAACGAGTGATTCTAGAAATCTATGTTTATTTTGCTACTAAATCACATTGGCGTTAATCTCTTTCCCCATGTTACATGCATCACATGTGTGGCGTCACCAGGCGATAACAAACAGGTCTCATATTAAAAGCTTCCAATGACGGTCCAGTAATTTAATAGCAGCGTTTTACCTGAAATAAAACGCTTATTAAAATACTTACCTCATTGGAAGCTTTGGTTTAATTTCTGCCTGGTTAATTGAGCCAATGAACAAAAATGGCGCGGCACGTTTTTCAAGTAAACTAACCGTGACACGCCGCCAGGTGGCGCCACTGGACCGGAACTTACAGGCTAAAGAGTACGAAAACTGATATGAAATCGACGGAAACGGAAATGCTATCTCATATTAAAAGCTTCCAATGAGGTAAGTATTTTAATAAGCGTTTTATTTCAGGTAAAACGCTGCTATTAATATACAAAACTTAACTTTTTTCACAAACTTTAGATCAAAAATCGAAATTTTCCCATAACGACTGATCGGCTTTTACGTTTTTCTTTTAGAACACGTTAAGCCGCATCTTTTATTCCCATAGTTTATTTCAGTAGATTCAATAGTTTCCAAATTAACTTAACTTTTCTTTCAAAATTGTCAATTTCTTCATACAAAACAGCACTTTTTATTTAAAATCTCCAAATTTTTCCCTTTGACCGTGTCGGTGTTTACTTTTTCTGGTAATACTGACTGTGCTGCATCCCTGGACACCCCATTTGCCAGTGTGGGTTCAGTAGTTTTTGAATTATATCGATTTTTTATTGACTTTATTCTGTGACGGTACCTAAACCGAGGTTACCTTATACCATCGAATTTTTCATACATTTTGTTCGAACATCAAAAATTTTTGTACAAATTGAGTCGACTTTTGTTCGCATACGCTAGATAATACACCCCGTTGTATAAGTAAACCGTTCCGTACAAATTTTGTATAGTAAAAACATAGTTTTTAACGATTTTTTGCCAAATTTCTTCTAAATTACGATTTATTTAATATTTTCGACATAAATACTCACCTGGCATCACTTTTTTGTACCGAGACCCCCCTTTTTATTGATCTAGCTTCGTTCTGGCCGCGGTCCTGCATCCTTTTGCCGCTTTCCCGTAGGAAATCGGCAAAAAATTGCACCTGAAAACATAAAAATATACATATTAATATACAAAACTTAACTTTTTTCACAAACTTTAGATCAAAAATCGAAATTTTCCCATAACGACTGATCGGCTTTTACGTTTTTCTTTTAGAACACGTTAAGCCGCATCTTTTATTCCCATAGTTTATTTCAGTAGATTCAATAGTTTCCAAATTAACTTAACTTTTCTTTCAAAATTGTCAATTTCTTCATACAAAACAGCACTTTTTATTTAAAATCTCCAAATTTTTCCCTTTGACCGTGTCGGTGTTTACTTTTTCTGGTAATACTGACTGTGCTGCATCCCTGGACACCCCATTTGCCAGTGTGGGTTCAGTAGTTTTTGAATTATATCGATTTTTTATTGACTTTATTCTGTGACGGTACCTAAACCGAGGTTACCTTATACCATCGAATTTTTCATACATTTTGTTCGAACATCAAAAATTTTTGTACAAATTGAGTCGACTTTTGTTCGCATACGCTAGATAATACACCCCGTTGTATAAGTAAACCGTTCCGTACAAATTTTGTATAGTAAAAACATAGTTTTTAACGATTTTTTGCCAAATTTCTTCTAAATTACGATTTATTTAATATTTTCGACATAAATACTCACCTGGCATCACTTTTTTGTACCGAGACCCCCCTTTTTATTGATCTAGCTTCGTTCTGGCCGCGGTCCTGCATCCTTTTGCCGCTTTCCCGTAGGAAATCGGCAAAAAATTGCACCTGAAAACATAAAAATATACATATTAATATACAAAACTTAACTTTTTTCACAAACTTTAGATCAAAAATCGAAATTTTCCCATAACGACTGATCGGCTTTTACGTTTTTCTTTTAGAACACGTTAAGCCGCATCTTTTATTCCCATAGTTTATTTCAGTAGATTCAATAGTTTCCAAATTAACTTAACTTTTCTTTCAAAATTGTCAATTTCTTCATACAAAACAGCACTTTTTATTTAAAATCTCCAAATTTTTCCCTTTGACCGTGTCGGTGTTTACTTTTTCTGGTAATACTGACTGTGCTGCATCCCTGGACACCCCATTTGCCAGTGTGGGTTCAGTAGTTTTTGAATTATATCGATTTTTTATTGACTTTATTCTGTGACGGTACCTAAACCGAGGTTACCTTATACCATCGAATTTTTCATACATTTTGTTCGAACATCAAAAATTTTTGTACAAATTGAGTCGACTTTTGTTCGCATACGCTAGATAATACACCCCGTTGTATAAGTAAACCGTTCCGTACAAATTTTGTATAGTAAAAACATAGTTTTTAACGATTTTTTGCCAAATTTCTTCTAAATTACGATTTATTTAATATTTTCGACATAAATACTCACCTGGCATCACTTTTTTGTACCGAGACCCCCCTTTTTATTGATCTAGCTTCGTTCTGGCCGCGGTCCTGCATCCTTTTGCCGCTTTCCCGTAGGAAATCGGCAAAAAATTGCACCTGAAAACATAAAAATATACATATTAATATACAAAACTTAACTTTTTTCACAAACTTTAGATCAAAAATCGAAATTTTCCCATAACGACTGATCGGCTTTTACGTTTTTCTTTTAGAACACGTTAAGCCGCATCTTTTATTCCCATAGTTTATTTCAGTAGATTCAATAGTTTCCAAATTAACTTAACTTTTCTTTCAAAATTGTCAATTTCTTCATACAAAACAGCACTTTTTATTTAAAATCTCCAAATTTTTCCCTTTGACCGTGTCGGTGTTTACTTTTTCTGGTAATACTGACTGTGCTGCATCCCTGGACACCCCATTTGCCAGTGTGGGTTCAGTAGTTTTTGAATTATATCGATTTTTTATTGACTTTATTCTGTGACGGTACCTAAACCGAGGTTACCTTATACCATCGAATTTTTCATACATTTTGTTCGAACATCAAAAATTTTTGTACAAATTGAGTCGACTTTTGTTCGCATACGCTAGATAATACACCCCGTTGTATAAGTAAACCGTTCCGTACAAATTTTGTATAGTAAAAACATAGTTTTTAACGATTTTTTGCCAAATTTCTTCTAAATTACGATTTATTTAATATTTTCGACATAAATACTCACCTGGCATCACTTTTTTGTACCGAGACCCCCCTTTTTATTGATCTAGCTTCGTTCTGGCCGCGGTCCTGCATCCTTTTGCCGCTTTCCCGTAGGAAATCGGCAAAAAATTGCACCTGAAAACATAAAAATATACATATTAATATACAAAACTTAACTTTTTTCACAAACTTTAGATCAAAAATCGAAATTTTCCCATAACGACTGATCGGCTTTTACGTTTTTCTTTTAGAACACGTTAAGCCGCATCTTTTATTCCCATAGTTTATTTCAGTAGATTCAATAGTTTCCAAATTAACTTAACTTTTCTTTCAAAATTGTCAATTTCTTCATACAAAACAGCACTTTTTATTTAAAATCTCCAAATTTTTCCCTTTGACCGTGTCGGTGTTTACTTTTTCTGGTAATACTGACTGTGCTGCATCCCTGGACACCCCATTTGCCAGTGTGGGTTCAGTAGTTTTTGAATTATATCGATTTTTTATTGACTTTATTCTGTGACGGTACCTAAACCGAGGTTACCTTATACCATCGAATTTTTCATACATTTTGTTCGAACATCAAAAATTTTTGTACAAATTGAGTCGACTTTTGTTCGCATACGCTAGATAATACACCCCGTTGTATAAGTAAACCGTTCCGTACAAATTTTGTATAGTAAAAACATAGTTTTTAACGATTTTTTGCCAAATTTCTTCTAAATTACGATTTATTTAATATTTTCGACATAAATACTCACCTGGCATCACTTTTTTGTACCGAGACCCCCCTTTTTATTGATCTAGCTTCGTTCTGGCCGCGGTCCTGCATCCTTTTGCCGCTTTCCCGTAGGAAATCGGCAAAAAATTGCACCTGAAAACATAAAAATATACATATTAATATACAAAACTTAACTTTTTTCACAAACTTTAGATCAAAAATCGAAATTTTCCCATAACGACTGATCGGCTTTTACGTTTTTCTTTTAGAACACGTTAAGCCGCATCTTTTATTCCCATAGTTTATTTCAGTAGATTCAATAGTTTCCAAATTAACTTAACTTTTCTTTCAAAATTGTCAATTTCTTCATACAAAACAGCACTTTTTATTTAAAATCTCCAAATTTTTCCCTTTGACCGTGTCGGTGTTTACTTTTTCTGGTAATACTGACTGTGCTGCATCCCTGGACACCCCATTTGCCAGTGTGGGTTCAGTAGTTTTTGAATTATATCGATTTTTTATTGACTTTATTCTGTGACGGTACCTAAACCGAGGTTACCTTATACCATCGAATTTTTCATACATTTTGTTCGAACATCAAAAATTTTTGTACAAATTGAGTCGACTTTTGTTCGCATACGCTAGATAATACACCCCGTTGTATAAGTAAACCGTTCCGTACAAATTTTGTATAGTAAAAACATAGTTTTTAACGATTTTTTGCCAAATTTCTTCTAAATTACGATTTATTTAATATTTTCGACATAAATACTCACCTGGCATCACTTTTTTGTACCGAGACCCCCCTTTTTATTGATCTAGCTTCGTTCTGGCCGCGGTCCTGCATCCTTTTGCCGCTTTCCCGTAGGAAATCGGCAAAAAATTGCACCTGAAAACATAAAAATATACATATTAATATACAAAACTTAACTTTTTTCACAAACTTTAGATCAAAAATCGAAATTTTCCCATAACGACTGATCGGCTTTTACGTTTTTCTTTTAGAACACGTTAAGCCGCATCTTTTATTCCCATAGTTTATTTCAGTAGATTCAATAGTTTCCAAATTAACTTAACTTTTCTTTCAAAATTGTCAATTTCTTCATACAAAACAGCACTTTTTATTTAAAATCTCCAAATTTTTCCCTTTGACCGTGTCGGTGTTTACTTTTTCTGGTAATACTGACTGTGCTGCATCCCTGGACACCCCATTTGCCAGTGTGGGTTCAGTAGTTTTTGAATTATATCGATTTTTTATTGACTTTATTCTGTGACGGTACCTAAACCGAGGTTACCTTATACCATCGAATTTTTCATACATTTTGTTCGAACATCAAAAATTTTTGTACAAATTGAGTCGACTTTTGTTCGCATACGCTAGATAATACACCCCGTTGTATAAGTAAACCGTTCCGTACAAATTTTGTATAGTAAAAACATAGTTTTTAACGATTTTTTGCCAAATTTCTTCTAAATTACGATTTATTTAATATTTTCGACATAAATACTCACCTGGCATCACTTTTTTGTACCGAGACCCCCCTTTTTATTGATCTAGCTTCGTTCTGGCCGCGGTCCTGCATCCTTTTGCCGCTTTCCCGTAGGAAATCGGCAAAAAATTGCACCTGAAAACATAAAAATATACATATTAATATACAAAACTTAACTTTTTTCACAAACTTTAGATCAAAAATCGAAATTTTCCCATAACGACTGATCGGCTTTTACGTTTTTCTTTTAGAACACGTTAAGCCGCATCTTTTATTCCCATAGTTTATTTCAGTAGATTCAATAGTTTCCAAATTAACTTAACTTTTCTTTCAAAATTGTCAATTTCTTCATACAAAACAGCACTTTTTATTTAAAATCTCCAAATTTTTCCCTTTGACCGTGTCGGTGTTTACTTTTTCTGGTAATACTGACTGTGCTGCATCCCTGGACACCCCATTTGCCAGTGTGGGTTCAGTAGTTTTTGAATTATATCGATTTTTTATTGACTTTATTCTGTGACGGTACCTAAACCGAGGTTACCTTATACCATCGAATTTTTCATACATTTTGTTCGAACATCAAAAATTTTTGTACAAATTGAGTCGACTTTTGTTCGCATACGCTAGATAATACACCCCGTTGTATAAGTAAACCGTTCCGTACAAATTTTGTATAGTAAAAACATAGTTTTTAACGATTTTTTGCCAAATTTCTTCTAAATTACGATTTATTTAATATTTTCGACATAAATACTCACCTGGCATCACTTTTTTGTACCGAGACCCCCCTTTTTATTGATCTAGCTTCGTTCTGGCCGCGGTCCTGCATCCTTTTGCCGCTTTCCCGTAGGAAATCGGCAAAAAATTGCACCTGAAAACATAAAAATATACATATTAATATACAAAACTTAACTTTTTTCACAAACTTTAGATCAAAAATCGAAATTTTCCCATAACGACTGATCGGCTTTTACGTTTTTCTTTTAGAACACGTTAAGCCGCATCTTTTATTCCCATAGTTTATTTCAGTAGATTCAATAGTTTCCAAATTAACTTAACTTTTCTTTCAAAATTGTCAATTTCTTCATACAAAACAGCACTTTTTATTTAAAATCTCCAAATTTTTCCCTTTGACCGTGTCGGTGTTTACTTTTTCTGGTAATACTGACTGTGCTGCATCCCTGGACACCCCATTTGCCAGTGTGGGTTCAGTAGTTTTTGAATTATATCGATTTTTTATTGACTTTATTCTGTGACGGTACCTAAACCGAGGTTACCTTATACCATCGAATTTTTCATACATTTTGTTCGAACATCAAAAATTTTTGTACAAATTGAGTCGACTTTTGTTCGCATACGCTAGATAATACACCCCGTTGTATAAGTAAACCGTTCCGTACAAATTTTGTATAGTAAAAACATAGTTTTTAACGATTTTTTGCCAAATTTCTTCTAAATTACGATTTATTTAATATTTTCGACATAAATACTCACCTGGCATCACTTTTTTGTACCGAGACCCCCCTTTTTATTGATCTAGCTTCGTTCTGGCCGCGGTCCTGCATCCTTTTGCCGCTTTCCCGTAGGAAATCGGCAAAAAATTGCACCTGAAAACATAAAAATATACATAATAATATACAAAACTTAACTTTTTTCACAAACTTTAGATCAAAAATCGAAATTTTCCCATAACGACTGATCGGCTTTTACGTTTTTCTTTTAGAACACGTTAAGCCGCATCTTTTATTCCCATAGTTTATTTCAGTAGATTCAATAGTTTCCAAATTAACTTAACTTTTCTTTCAAAATTGTCAATTTCTTCATACAAAACAGCACTTTTTATTTAAAATCTCCAAATTTTTCCCTTTGACCGTGTCGGTGTTTACTTTTTCTGGTAATACTGACTGTGCTGCATCCCTGGACACCCCATTTGCCAGTGTGGGTTCAGTAGTTTTTGAATTATATCGATTTTTTATTGACTTTATTCTGTGACGGTACCTAAACCGAGGTTACCTTATACCATCGAATTTTTCATACATTTTGTTCGAACATCAAAAATTTTTGTACAAATTGAGTCGACTTTTGTTCGCATACGCTAGATAATACACCCCGTTGTATAAGTAAACCGTTCCGTACAAATTTTGTATAGTAAAAACATAGTTTTTAACGATTTTTTGCCAAATTTCTTCTAAATTACGATTTATTTAATATTTTCGACATAAATACTCACCTGGCATCACTTTTTTGTACCGAGACCCCCCTTTTTATTGATCTAGCTTCGTTCTGGCCGCGGTCCTGCATCCTTTTGCCGCTTTCCCGTAGGAAATCGGCAAAAAATTGCACCTGAAAACATAAAAATATACATATTAATATACAAAACTTAACTTTTTTCACAAACTTTAGATCAAAAATCGAAATTTTCCCATAACGACTGATCGGCTTTTACGTTTTTCTTTTAGAACACGTTAAGCCGCATCTTTTATTCCCATAGTTTATTTCAGTAGATTCAATAGTTTCCAAATTAACTTAACTTTTCTTTCAAAATTGTCAATTTCTTCATACAAAACAGCACTTTTTATTTAAAATCTCCAAATTTTTCCCTTTGACCGTGTCGGTGTTTACTTTTTCTGGTAATACTGACTGTGCTGCATCCCTGGACACCCCATTTGCCAGTGTGGGTTCAGTAGTTTTTGAATTATATCGATTTTTTATTGACTTTATTCTGTGACGGTACCTAAACCGAGGTTACCTTATACCATCGAATTTTTCATACATTTTGTTCGAACATCAAAAATTTTTGTACAAATTGAGTCGACTTTTGTTCGCATACGCTAGATAATACACCCCGTTGTATAAGTAAACCGTTCCGTACAAATTTTGTATAGTAAAAACATAGTTTTTAACGATTTTTTGCCAAATTTCTTCTAAATTACGATTTATTTAATATTTTCGACATAAATACTCACCTGGCATCACTTTTTTGTACCGAGACCCCCCTTTTTATTGATCTAGCTTCGTTCTGGCCGCGGTCCTGCATCCTTTTGCCGCTTTCCCGTAGGAAATCGGCAAAAAATTGCACCTGAAAACATAAAAATATACATATTAATATACAAAACTTAACTTTTTTCACAAACTTTAGATCAAAAATCGAAATTTTCCCATAACGACTGATCGGCTTTTACGTTTTTCTTTTAGAACACGTTAAGCCGCATCTTTTATTCCCATAGTTTATTTCAGTAGATTCAATAGTTTCCAAATTAACTTAACTTTTCTTTCAAAATTGTCAATTTCTTCATACAAAACAGCACTTTTTATTTAAAATCTCCAAATTTTTCCCTTTGACCGTGTCGGTGTTTACTTTTTCTGGTAATACTGACTGTGCTGCATCCCTGGACACCCCATTTGCCAGTGTGGGTTCAGTAGTTTTTGAATTATATCGATTTTTTATTGACTTTATTCTGTGACGGTACCTAAACCGAGGTTACCTTATACCATCGAATTTTTCATACATTTTGTTCGAACATCAAAAATTTTTGTACAAATTGAGTCGACTTTTGTTCGCATACGCTAGATAATACACCCCGTTGTATAAGTAAACCGTTCCGTACAAATTTTGTATAGTAAAAACATAGTTTTTAACGATTTTTTGCCAAATTTCTTCTAAATTACGATTTATTTAATATTTTCGACATAAATACTCACCTGGCATCACTTTTTTGTACCGAGACCCCCCTTTTTATTGATCTAGCTTCGTTCTGGCCGCGGTCCTGCATCCTTTTGCCGCTTTCCCGTAGGAAATCGGCAAAAAATTGCACCTGAAAACATAAAAATATACATATTAATATACAAAACTTAACTTTTTTCACAAACTTTAGATCAAAAATCGAAATTTTCCCATAACGACTGATCGGCTTTTACGTTTTTCTTTTAGAACACGTTAAGCCGCATCTTTTATTCCCATAGTTTATTTCAGTAGATTCAATAGTTTCCAAATTAACTTAACTTTTCTTTCAAAATTGTCAATTTCTTCATACAAAACAGCACTTTTTATTTAAAATCTCCAAATTTTTCCCTTTGACCGTGTCGGTGTTTACTTTTTCTGGTAATACTGACTGTGCTGCATCCCTGGACACCCCATTTGCCAGTGTGGGTTCAGTAGTTTTTGAATTATATCGATTTTTTATTGACTTTATTCTGTGACGGTACCTAAACCGAGGTTACCTTATACCATCGAATTTTTCATACATTTTGTTCGAACATCAAAAATTTTTGTACAAATTGAGTCGACTTTTGTTCGCATACGCTAGATAATACACCCCGTTGTATAAGTAAACCGTTCCGTACAAATTTTGTATAGTAAAAACATAGTTTTTAACGATTTTTTGCCAAATTTCTTCTAAATTACGATTTATTTAATATTTTCGACATAAATACTCACCTGGCATCACTTTTTTGTACCGAGACCCCCCTTTTTATTGATCTAGCTTCGTTCTGGCCGCGGTCCTGCATCCTTTTGCCGCTTTCCCGTAGGAAATCGGCAAAAAATTGCACCTGAAAACATAAAAATATACATATTAATATACAAAACTTAACTTTTTTCACAAACTTTAGATCAAAAATCGAAATTTTCCCATAACGACTGATCGGCTTTTACGTTTTTCTTTTAGAACACGTTAAGCCGCATCTTTTATTCCCATAGTTTATTTCAGTAGATTCAATAGTTTCCAAATTAACTTAACTTTTCTTTCAAAATTGTCAATTTCTTCATACAAAACAGCACTTTTTATTTAAAATCTCCAAATTTTTCCCTTTGACCGTGTCGGTGTTTACTTTTTCTGGTAATACTGACTGTGCTGCATCCCTGGACACCCCATTTGCCAGTGTGGGTTCAGTAGTTTTTGAATTATATCGATTTTTTATTGACTTTATTCTGTGACGGTACCTAAACCGAGGTTACCTTATACCATCGAATTTTTCATACATTTTGTTCGAACATCAAAAATTTTTGTACAAATTGAGTCGACTTTTGTTCGCATACGCTAGATAATACACCCCG
The DNA here is from genome assembly GCA_963555685.1 of Acrobasis consociella. NCBI lineage: Eukaryota > Metazoa > Arthropoda > Insecta > Lepidoptera > Pyralidae > Acrobasis > Acrobasis consociella. The sequence goes on along the minus strand of CAUVWO010000014.1, from coordinate 90,355 downwards.
TTGTATAAGTAAACCGTTCCGTACAAATTTTGTATAGTAAAAACATAGTTTTTAACGATTTTTTGCCAAATTTCTTCTAAATTACGATTTATTTAATATTTTCGACATAAATACTCACCTGGCATCACTTTTTTGTACCGAGACCCCCCTTTTTATTGATCTAGCTTCGTTCTGGCCGCGGTCCTGCATCCTTTTGCCGCTTTCCCGTAGGAAATCGGCAAAAAATTGCACCTGAAAACATAAAAATATACATATTAATATACAAAACTTAACTTTTTTCACAAACTTTAGATCAAAAATCGAAATTTTCCCATAACGACTGATCGGCTTTTACGTTTTTCTTTTAGAACACGTTAAGCCGCATCTTTTATTCCCATAGTTTATTTCAGTAGATTCAATAGTTTCCAAATTAACTTAACTTTTCTTTCAAAATTGTCAATTTCTTCATACAAAACAGCACTTTTTATTTAAAATCTCCAAATTTTTCCCTTTGACCGTGTCGGTGTTTACTTTTTCTGGTAATACTGACTGTGCTGCATCCCTGGACACCCCATTTGCCAGTGTGGGTTCAGTAGTTTTTGAATTATATCGATTTTTTATTGACTTTATTCTGTGACGGTACCTAAACCGAGGTTACCTTATACCATCGAATTTTTCATACATTTTGTTCGAACATCAAAAATTTTTGTACAAATTGAGTCGACTTTTGTTCGCATACGCTAGATAATACACCCCGTTGTATAAGTAAACCGTTCCGTACAAATTTTGTATAGTAAAAACATAGTTTTTAACGATTTTTTGCCAAATTTCTTCTAAATTACGATTTATTTAATATTTTCGACATAAATACTCACCTGGCATCACTTTTTTGTACCGAGACCCCCCTTTTTATTGATCTAGCTTCGTTCTGGCCGCGGTCCTGCATCCTTTTGCCGCTTTCCCGTAGGAAATCGGCAAAAAATTGCACCTGAAAACATAAAAATATACATATTAATATACAAAACTTAACTTTTTTCACAAACTTTAGATCAAAAATCGAAATTTTCCCATAACGACTGATCGGCTTTTACGTTTTTCTTTTAGAACACGTTAAGCCGCATCTTTTATTCCCATAGTTTATTTCAGTAGATTCAATAGTTTCCAAATTAACTTAACTTTTCTTTCAAAATTGTCAATTTCTTCATACAAAACAGCACTTTTTATTTAAAATCTCCAAATTTTTCCCTTTGACCGTGTCGGTGTTTACTTTTTCTGGTAATACTGACTGTGCTGCATCCCTGGACACCCCATTTGCCAGTGTTGGGTTCAGTAGTTTTTGAATTATATCGATTTTTTATTGACTTTATTCTGTGACGGTACCTAAACCGAGGTTACCTTATACCATCGAATTTTTCATACATTTTGTTCGAACATCAAAAATTTTTGTACAAATTGAGTCGACTTTTGTTCGCATACGCTAGATAATACACCCCGTTGTATAAGTAAACCGTTCCGTACAAATTTTGTATAGTAAAAACATAGTTTTTAACGATTTTTTGCCAAATTTCTTCTAAATTACGATTTATTTAATATTTTCGACATAAATACTCACCTGGCATCACTTTTTTGTACCGAGACCCCCCTTTTTATTGATCTAGCTTCGTTCTGGCCGCGGTCCTGCATCCTTTTGCCGCTTTCCCGTAGGAAATCGGCAAAAAATTGCACCTGAAAACATAAAAATATACATATTAATATACAAAACTTAACTTTTTTCACAAACTTTAGATCAAAAATCGAAATTTTCCCATAACGACTGATCGGCTTTTACGTTTTTCTTTTAGAACACGTTAAGCCGCATCTTTTATTCCCATAGTTTATTTCAGTAGATTCAATAGTTTCCAAATTAACTTAACTTTTCTTTCAAAATTGTCAATTTCTTCATACAAAACAGCACTTTTTATTTAAAATCTCCAAATTTTTCCCTTTGACCGTGTCGGTGTTTACTTTTTCTGGTAATACTGACTGTGCTGCATCCCTGGACACCCCATTTGCCAGTGTGGGTTCAGTAGTTTTTGAATTATATCGATTTTTTATGACTTTATTCTGTGACGGTACCTAAACCGAGGTTACCTTATACCATCGAATTTTTCATACATTTTGTTCGAACATCAAAAATTTTTGTACAAATTGAGTCGACTTTTGTTCGCATACGCTAGATAATACACCCCGTTGTATAAGTAAACCGTTCCGTACAAATTTTGTATAGTAAAAACATAGTTTTTAACGATTTTTTGCCAAATTTCTTCTAAATTACGATTTATTTAATATTTTCGACATAAATACTCACCTGGCATCACTTTTTTGTACCGAGACCCCCCTTTTTATTGATCTAGCTTCGTTCTGGCCGCGGTCCTGCATCCTTTTGCCGCTTTCCCGTAGGAAATCGGCAAAAAATTGCACCTGAAAACATAAAAATATACATATTAATATACAAAACTTAACTTTTTTCACAAACTTTAGATCAAAAATCGAAATTTTCCCATAACGACTGATCGGCTTTTACGTTTTTCTTTTAGAACACGTTAAGCCGCATCTTTTATTCCCATAGTTTATTTCAGTAGATTCAATAGTTTCCAAATTAACTTAACTTTTCTTTCAAAATTGTCAATTTCTTCATACAAAACAGCACTTTTTATTTAAAATCTCCAAATTTTTCCCTTTGACCGTGTCGGTGTTTACTTTTTCTGGTAATACTGACTGTGCTGCATCCCTGGACACCCCATTTGCCAGTGTGGGTTCAGTAGTTTTTGAATTATATCGATTTTTTATTGACTTTATTCTGTGACGGTACCTAAACCGAGGTTACCTTATACCATCGAATTTTTCATACATTTTGTTCGAACATCAAAAATTTTTGTACAAATTGAGTCGACTTTTGTTCGCATACGCTAGATAATACACCCCGTTGTATAAGTAAACCGTTCCGTACAAATTTTGTATAGTAAAAACATAGTTTTTAACGATTTTTTGCCAAATTTCTTCTAAATTACGATTTATTTAATATTTTCGACATAAATACTCACCTGGCATCACTTTTTTGTACCGAGACCCCCCTTTTTATTGATCTAGCTTCGTTCTGGCCGCGGTCCTGCATCCTTTTGCCGCTTTCCCGTAGGAAATCGGCAAAAAATTGCACCTGAAAACATAAAAATATACATATTAATATACAAAACTTAACTTTTTTCACAAACTTTAGATCAAAAATCGAAATTTTCCCATAACGACTGATCGGCTTTTACGTTTTTCTTTTAGAACACGTTAAGCCGCATCTTTTATTCCCATAGTTTATTTCAGTAGATTCAATAGTTTCCAAATTAACTTAACTTTTCTTTCAAAATTGTCAATTTCTTCATACAAAACAGCACTTTTTATTTAAAATCTCCAAATTTTTCCCTTTGACCGTGTCGGTGTTTACTTTTTCTGGTAATACTGACTGTGCTGCATCCCTGGACACCCCATTTGCCAGTGTGGGTTCAGTAGTTTTTGAATTATATCGATTTTTTATTGACTTTATTCTGTGACGGTACCTAAACCGAGGTTACCTTATACCATCGAATTTTTCATACATTTTGTTCGAACATCAAAAATTTTTGTACAAATTGAGTCGACTTTTGTTCGCATACGCTAGATAATACACCCCGTTGTATAAGTAAACCGTTCCGTACAAATTTTGTATAGTAAAAACATAGTTTTTAACGATTTTTTGCCAAATTTCTTCTAAATTACGATTTATTTAATATTTTCGACATAAATACTCACCTGGCATCACTTTTTTGTACCGAGACCCCCCTTTTTATTGATCTAGCTTCGTTCTGGCCGCGGTCCTGCATCCTTTTGCCGCTTTCCCGTAGGAAATCGGCAAAAAATTGCACCTGAAAACATAAAAATATACATATTAATATACAAAACTTAACTTTTTTCACAAACTTTAGATCAAAAATCGAAATTTTCCCATAACGACTGATCGGCTTTTACGTTTTTCTTTTAGAACACGTTAAGCCGCATCTTTTATTCCCATAGTTTATTTCAGTAGATTCAATAGTTTCCAAATTAACTTAACTTTTCTTTCAAAATTGTCAATTTCTTCATACAAAACAGCACTTTTTATTTAAAATCTCCAAATTTTTCCCTTTGACCGTGTCGGTGTTTACTTTTTCTGGTAATACTGACTGTGCTGCATCCCTGGACACCCCATTTGCCAGTGTGGGTTCAGTAGTTTTTGAATTATATCGATTTTTTATTGACTTTATTCTGTGACGGTACCTAAACCGAGGTTACCTTATACCATCGAATTTTTCATACATTTTGTTCGAACATCAAAAATTTTTGTACAAATTGAGTCGACTTTTGTTCGCATACGCTAGATAATACACCCCGTTGTATAAGTAAACCGTTCCGTACAAATTTTGTATAGTAAAAACATAGTTTTTAACGATTTTTTGCCAAATTTCTTCTAAATTACGATTTATTTAATATTTTCGACATAAATACTCACCTGGCATCACTTTTTTGTACCGAGACCCCCCTTTTTATTGATCTAGCTTCGTTCTGGCCGCGGTCCTGCATCCTTTTGCCGCTTTCCCGTAGGAAATCGGCAAAAAATTGCACCTGAAAACATAAAAATATACATATTAATATACAAAACTTAACTTTTTTCACAAACTTTAGATCAAAAATCGAAATTTTCCCATAACGACTGATCGGCTTTTACGTTTTTCTTTTAGAACACGTTAAGCCGCATCTTTTATTCCCATAGTTTATTTCAGTAGATTCAATAGTTTCCAAATTAACTTAACTTTTCTTTCAAAATTGTCAATTTCTTCATACAAAACAGCACTTTTTATTTAAAATCTCCAAATTTTTCCCTTTGACCGTGTCGGTGTTTACTTTTTCTGGTAATACTGACTGTGCTGCATCCCTGGACACCCCATTTGCCAGTGTGGGTTCAGTAGTTTTTGAATTATATCGATTTTTTATTGACTTTATTCTGTGACGGTACCTAAACCGAGGTTACCTTATACCATCGAATTTTTCATACATTTTGTTCGAACATCAAAAATTTTTGTACAAATTGAGTCGACTTTTGTTCGCATACGCTAGATAATACACCCCGTTGTATAAGTAAACCGTTCCGTACAAATTTTGTATAGTAAAAACATAGTTTTTAACGATTTTTTGCCAAATTTCTTCTAAATTACGATTTATTTAATATTTTCGACATAAATACTCACCTGGCATCACTTTTTTGTACCGAGACCCCCCTTTTTATTGATCTAGCTTCGTTCTGGCCGCGGTCCTGCATCCTTTTGCCGCTTTCCCGTAGGAAATCGGCAAAAAATTGCACCTGAAAACATAAAAATATACATATTAATATACAAAACTTAACTTTTTTCACAAACTTTAGATCAAAAATCGAAATTTTCCCATAACGACTGATCGGCTTTTACGTTTTTCTTTTAGAACACGTTAAGCCGCATCTTTTATTCCCATAGTTTATTTCAGTAGATTCAATAGTTTCCAAATTAACTTAACTTTTCTTTCAAAATTGTCAATTTCTTCATACAAAACAGCACTTTTTATTTAAAATCTCCAAATTTTTCCCTTTGACCGTGTCGGTGTTTACTTTTTCTGGTAATACTGACTGTGCTGCATCCCTGGACACCCCATTTGCCAGTGTGGGTTCAGTAGTTTTTGAATTATATCGATTTTTTATTGACTTTATTCTGTGACGGTACCTAAACCGAGGTTACCTGTATACCATCGAATTTTTCATACATTTTGTTCGAACATCAAAAATTTTTGTACAAATTGAGTCGACTTTTGTTCGCATACGCTAGATAATACACCCCGTTGTATAAGTAAACCGTTCCGTACAAATTTTGTATAGTAAAAACATAGTTTTTAACGATTTTTTGCCAAATTTCTTCTAAATTACGATTTATTTAATATTTTCGACATAAATACTCACCTGGCATCACTTTTTTGTACCGAGACCCCCCTTTTTATTGATCTAGCTTCGTTCTGGCCGCGGTCCTGCATCCTTTTGCCGCTTTCCCGTAGGAAATCGGCAAAAAATTGCACCTGAAAACATAAAAATATACATATTAATATACAAAACTTAACTTTTTTCACAAACTTTAGATCAAAAATCGAAATTTTCCCATAACGACTGATCGGCTTTTACGTTTTTCTTTTAGAACACGTTAAGCCGCATCTTTTATTCCCATAGTTTATTTCAGTAGATTCAATAGTTTCCAAATTAACTTAACTTTTCTTTCAAAATTGTCAATTTCTTCATACAAAACAGCACTTTTTATTTAAAATCTCCAAATTTTTCCCTTTGACCGTGTCGGTGTTTACTTTTTCTGGTAATACTGACTGTGCTGCATCCCTGGACACCCCATTTGCCAGTGTGGGTTCAGTAGTTTTTGAATTATATCGATTTTTTATTGACTTTATTCTGTGACGGTACCTAAACCGAGGTTACCTTATACCATCGAATTTTTCATACATTTTGTTCGAACATCAAAAATTTTTGTACAAATTGAGTCGACTTTTGTTCGCATACGCTAGATAATACACCCCGTTGTATAAGTAAACCGTTCCGTACAAATTTTGTATAGTAAAAACATAGTTTTTAACGATTTTTTGCCAAATTTCTTCTAAATTACGATTTATTTAATATTTTCGACATAAATACTCACCTGGCATCACTTTTTTGTACCGAGACCCCCCTTTTTATTGATCTAGCTTCGTTCTGGCCGCGGTCCTGCATCCTTTTGCCGCTTTCCCGTAGGAAATCGGCAAAAAATTGCACCTGAAAACATAAAAATATACATATTAATATACAAAACTTAACTTTTTTCACAAACTTTAGATCAAAAATCGAAATTTTCCCATAACGACTGATCGGCTTTTACGTTTTTCTTTTAGAACACGTTAAGCCGCATCTTTTATTCCCATAGTTTATTTCAGTAGATTCAATAGTTTCCAAATTAACTTAACTTTTCTTTCAAAATTGTCAATTTCTTCATACAAAACAGCACTTTTTATTTAAAATCTCCAAATTTTTCCCTTTGACCGTGTCGGTGTTTACTTTTTCTGGTAATACTGACTGTGCTGCATCCCTGGACACCCCATTTGCCAGTGTGGGTTCAGTAGTTTTTGAATTATATCGATTTTTTATTGACTTTATTCTGTGACGGTACCTAAACCGAGGTTACCTTATACCATCGAATTTTTCATACATTTTGTTCGAACATCAAAAATTTTTGTACAAATTGAGTCGACTTTTGTTCGCATACGCTAGATAATACACCCCGTTGTATAAGTAAACCGTTCCGTACAAATTTTGTATAGTAAAAACATAGTTTTTAACGATTTTTTGCCAAATTTCTTCTAAATTACGATTTATTTAATATTTTCGACATAAATACTCACCTGGCATCACTTTTTTGTACCGAGACCCCCCTTTTTATTGATCTAGCTTCGTTCTGGCCGCGGTCCTGCATCCTTTTGCCGCTTTCCCGTAGGAAATCGGCAAAAAATTGCACCTGAAAACATAAAAATATACATATTAATATACAAAACTTAACTTTTTTCACAAACTTTAGATCAAAAATCGAAATTTTCCCATAACGACTGATCGGCTTTTACGTTTTTCTTTTAGAACACGTTAAGCCGCATCTTTTATTCCCATAGTTTATTTCAGTAGATTCAATAGTTTCCAAATTAACTTAACTTTTCTTTCAAAATTGTCAATTTCTTCATACAAAACAGCACTTTTTATTTAAAATCTCCAAATTTTTCCCTTTGACCGTGTCGGTGTTTACTTTTTCTGGTAATACTGACTGTGCTGCATCCCTGGACACCCCATTTGCCAGTGTGGGTTCAGTAGTTTTTGAATTATATCGATTTTTTATTGACTTTATTCTGTGACGGTACCTAAACCGAGGTTACCTTATACCATCGAATTTTTCATACATTTTGTTCGAACATCAAAAATTTTTGTACAAATTGAGTCGACTTTTGTTCGCATACGCTAGATAATACACCCCGTTGTATAAGTAAACCGTTCCGTACAAATTTTGTATAGTAAAAACATAGTTTTTAACGATTTTTTGCCAAATTTCTTCTAAATTACGATTTATTTAATATTTTCGACATAAATACTCACCTGGCATCACTTTTTTGTACCGAGACCCCCCTTTTTATTGATCTAGCTTCGTTCTGGCCGCGGTCCTGCATCCTTTTGCCGCTTTCCCGTAGGAAATCGGCAAAAAATTGCACCTGAAAACATAAAAATATACATATTAATATACAAAACTTAACTTTTTTCACAAACTTTAGATCAAAAATCGAAATTTTCCCATAACGACTGATCGGCTTTTACGTTTTTCTTTTAGAACACGTTAAGCCGCATCTTTTATTCCCATAGTTTATTTCAGTAGATTCAATAGTTTCCAAATTAACTTAACTTTTCTTTCAAAATTGTCAATTTCTTCATACAAAACAGCACTTTTTATTTAAAATCTCCAAATTTTTCCCTTTGACCGTGTCGGTGTTTACTTTTTCTGGTAATACTGACTGTGCTGCATCCCTGGACACCCCATTTGCCAGTGTGGGTTCAGTAGTTTTTGAATTATATCGATTTTTTATTGACTTTATTCTGTGACGGTACCTAAACCGAGGTTACCTTATACCATCGAATTTTTCATACATTTTGTTCGAACATCAAAAATTTTTGTACAAATTGAGTCGACTTTTGTTCGCATACGCTAGATAATACACCCCGTTGTATAAGTAAACCGTTCCGTACAAATTTTGTATAGTAAAAACATAGTTTTTAACGATTTTTTGCCAAATTTCTTCTAAATTACGATTTATTTAATATTTTCGACATAAATACTCACCTGGCATCACTTTTTTGTACCGAGACCCCCCTTTTTATTGATCTAGCTTCGTTCTGGCCGCGGTCCTGCATCCTTTTGCCGCTTTCCCGTAGGAAATCGGCAAAAAATTGCACCTGAAAACATAAAAATATACATATTAATATACAAAACTTAACTTTTTTCACAAACTTTAGATCAAAAATCGAAATTTTCCCATAACGACTGATCGGCTTTTACGTTTTTCTTTTAGAACACGTTAAGCCGCATCTTTTATTCCCATAGTTTATTTCAGTAGATTCAATAGTTTCCAAATTAACTTAACTTTTCTTTCAAAATTGTCAATTTCTTCATACAAAACAGCACTTTTTATTTAAAATCTCCAAATTTTTCCCTTTGACCGTGTCGGTGTTTACTTTTTCTGGTAATACTGACTGTGCTGCATCCCTGGACACCCCATTTGCCAGTGTGGGTTCAGTAGTTTTTGAATTATATCGATTTTTTATTGACTTTATTCTGTGACGGTACCTAAACCGAGGTTACCTGTATACCATCGAATTTTTCATACATTTTGTTCGAACATCAAAAATTTTTGTACAAATTGAGTCGACTTTTGTTCGCATACGCTAGATAATACACCCCGTTGTATAAGTAAACCGTTCCGTACAAATTTTGTATAGTAAAAACATAGTTTTTAACGATTTTTTGCCAAATTTCTTCTAAATTACGATTTATTTAATATTTTCGACATAAATACTCACCTGGCATCACTTTTTTGTACCGAGACCCCCCTTTTTATTGATCTAGCTTCGTTCTGGCCGCGGTCCTGCATCCTTTTGCCGCTTTCCCGTAGGAAATCGGCAAAAAATTGCACCTGAAAACATAAAAATATACATATTAATATACAAAACTTAACTTTTTTCACAAACTTTAGATCAAAAATCGAAATTTTCCCATAACGACTGATCGGCTTTTACGTTTTTCTTTTAGAACACGTTAAGCCGCATCTTTTATTCCCATAGTTTATTTCAGTAGATTCAATAGTTTCCAAATTAACTTAACTTTTCTTTCAAAATTGTCAATTTCTTCATACAAAACAGCACTTTTTATTTAAAATCTCCAAATTTTTCCCTTTGACCGTGTCGGTGTTTACTTTTTCTGGTAATACTGACTGTGCTGCATCCCTGGACACCCCATTTGCCAGTGTGGGTTCAGTAGTTTTTGAATTATATCGATTTTTTATTGACTTTATTCTGTGACGGTACCTAAACCGAGGTTACCTTATACCATCGAATTTTTCATACATTTTGTTCGAACATCAAAAATTTTTGTACAAATTGAGTCGACTTTTGTTCGCATACGCTAGATAATACACCCCGTTGTATAAGTAAACCGTTCCGTACAAATTTTGTATAGTAAAAACATAGTTTTTAACGATTTTTTGCCAAATTTCTTCTAAATTACGATTTATTTAATATTTTCGACATAAATACTCACCTGGCATCACTTTTTTGTACCGAGACCCCCCTTTTTATTGATCTAGCTTCGTTCTGGCCGCGGTCCTGCATCCTTTTGCCGCTTTCCCGTAGGAAATCGGCAAAAAATTGCACCTGAAAACATAAAAATATACATATTAATATACAAAACTTAACTTTTTTCACAAACTTTAGATCAAAAATCGAAATTTTCCCATAACGACTGATCGGCTTTTACGTTTTTCTTTTAGAACACGTTAAGCCGCATCTTTTATTCCCATAGTTTATTTCAGTAGATTCAATAGTTTCCAAATTAACTTAACTTTTCTTTCAAAATTGTCAATTTCTTCATACAAAACAGCACTTTTTATTTAAAATCTCCAAATTTTTCCCTTTGACCGTGTCGGTGTTTACTTTTTCTGGTAATACTGACTGTGCTGCATCCCTGGACACCCCATTTGCCAGTGTGGGTTCAGTAGTTTTTGAATTATATCGATTTTTTATTGACTTTATTCTGTGACGGTACCTAAACCGAGGTTACCTTATACCATCGAATTTTTCATACATTTTGTTCGAACATCAAAAATTTTTGTACAAATTGAGTCGACTTTTGTTCGCATACGCTAGATAATACACCCCGTTGTATAAGTAAACCGTTCCGTACAAATTTTGTATAGTAAAAACATAGTTTTTAACGATTTTTTGCCAAATTTCTTCTAAATTACGATTTATTTAATATTTTCGACATAAATACTCACCTGGCATCACTTTTTTGTACCGAGACCCCCCTTTTTATTGATCTAGCTTCGTTCTGGCCGCGGTCCTGCATCCTTTTGCCGCTTTCCCGTAGGAAATCGGCAAAAAATTGCACCTGAAAACATAAAAATATACATATTAATATACAAAACTTAACTTTTTTCACAAACTTTAGATCAAAAATCGAAATTTTCCCATAACGACTGATCGGCTTTTACGTTTTTCTTTTAGAACACGTTAAGCCGCATCTTTTATTCCCATAGTTTATTTCAGTAGATTCAATAGTTTCCAAATTAACTTAACTTTTCTTTCAAAATTGTCAATTTCTTCATACAAAACAGCACTTTTTATTTAAAATCTCCAAATTTTTCCCTTTGACCGTGTCGGTGTTTACTTTTTCTGGTAATACTGACTGTGCTGCATCCCTGGACACCCCATTTGCCAGTGTGGGTTCAGTAGTTTTTGAATTATATCGATTTTTTATTGACTTTATTCTGTGACGGTACCTAAACCGAGGTTACCTTATACCATCGAATTTTTCATACATTTTGTTCGAACATCAAAAATTTTTGTACAAATTGAGTCGACTTTTGTTCGCATACGCTAGATAATACACCCCGTTGTATAAGTAAACCGTTCCGTACAAATTTTGTATAGTAAAAACATAGTTTTTAACGATTTTTTGCCAAATTTCTTCTAAATTACGATTTATTTAATATTTTCGACATAAATACTCACCTGGCATCACTTTTTTGTACCGAGACCCCCCTTTTTATTGATCTAGCTTCGTTCTGGCCGCGGTCCTGCATCCTTTTGCCGCTTTCCCGTAGGAAATCGGCAAAAAATTGCACCTGAAAACATAAAAATATACATATTAATATACAAAACTTAACTTTTTTCACAAACTTTAGATCAAAAATCGAAATTTTCCCATAACGACTGATCGGCTTTTACGTTTTTCTTTTAGAACACGTTAAGCCGCATCTTTTATTCCCATAGTTTATTTCAGTAGATTCAATAGTTTCCAAATTAACTTAACTTTTCTTTCAAAATTGTCAATTTCTTCATACAAAACAGCACTTTTTATTTAAAATCTCCAAATTTTTCCCTTTGACCGTGTCGGTGTTTACTTTTTCTGGTAATACTGACTGTGCTGCATCCCTGGACACCCCATTTGCCAGTGTGGGTTCAGTAGTTTTTGAATTATATCGATTTTTTATTGACTTTATTCTGTGACGGTACCTAAACCGAGGTTACCTTATACCATCGAATTTTTCATACATTTTGTTCGAACATCAAAAATTTTTGTACAAATTGAGTCGACTTTTGTTCGCATACGCTAGATAATACACCCCGTTGTATAAGTAAACCGTTCCGTACAAATTTTGTATAGTAAAAACATAGTTTTTAACGATTTTTTGCCAAATTTCTTCTAAATTACGATTTATTTAATATTTTCGACATAAATACTCACCTGGCATCACTTTTTTGTACCGAGACCCCCCTTTTTATTGATCTAGCTTCGTTCTGGCCGCGGTCCTGCATCCTTTTGCCGCTTTCCCGTAGGAAATCGGCAAAAAATTGCACCTGAAAACATAAAAATATACATATTAATATACAAAACTTAACTTTTTTCACAAACTTTAGATCAAAAATCGAAATTTTCCCATAACGACTGATCGGCTTTTACGTTTTTCTTTTAGAACACGTTAAGCCGCATCTTTTATTCCCATAGTTTATTTCAGTAGATTCAATAGTTTCCAAATTAACTTAACTTTTCTTTCAAAATTGTCAATTTCTTCATACAAAACAGCACTTTTTATTTAAAATCTCCAAATTTTTCCCTTTGACCGTGTCGGTGTTTACTTTTTCTGGTAATACTGACTGTGCTGCATCCCTGGACACCCCATTTGCCAGTGTGGGTTCAGTAGTTTTTGAATTATATCGATTTTTTATTGACTTTATTCTGTGACGGTACCTAAACCGAGGTTACCTTATACCATCGAATTTTTCATACATTTTGTTCGAACATCAAAAATTTTTGTACAAATTGAGTCGACTTTTGTTCGCATACGCTAGATAATACACCCCGTTGTATAAGTAAACCGTTCCGTACAAATTTTGTATAGTAAAAACATAGTTTTTAACGATTTTTTTGCCAAATTTCTTCTAAATTACGATTTATTTAATATTTTCGACATAAATACTCACCTGGCATCACTTTTTTGTACCGAGACCCCCCTTTTTATTGATCTAGCTTCGTTCTGGCCGCGGTCCTGCATCCTTTTGCCGCTTTCCCGTAGGAAATCGGCAAAAAAATTGCACCTGAAAACATAAAAATATACATATTAATATACAAAACTTAACTTTTTTCACAAACTTTAGATCAAAAATCGAAATTTTCCCATAACGACTGATCGGCTTTTACGTTTTTCTTTTAGAACACGTTAAGCCGCATCTTTTATTCCCATAGTTTATTTCAGTAGATTCAATAGTTTCCAAATTAACTTAACTTTTCTTTCAAAATTGTCAATTTCTTCATACAAAACAGCACTTTTTATTTAAAATCTCCAAATTTTTCCCTTTGACCGTGTCGGTGTTTACTTTTTCTGGTAATACTGACTGTGCTGCATCCCTGGACACCCCATTTGCCAGTGTGGGTTCAGTAGTTTTTGAATTATATCGATTTTTTATTGACTTTATTCTGTGACGGTACCTAAACCGAGGTTACCTTATACCATCGAATTTTTCATACATTTTGTTCGAACATCAAAAATTTTTGTACAAATTGAGTCGACTTTTGTTCGCATACGCTAGATAATACACCCCGTTGTATAAGTAAACCGTTCCGTACAAATTTTGTATAGTAAAAACATAGTTTTTAACGATTTTTTGCCAAATTTCTTCTAAATTACGATTTATTTAATATTTTCGACATAAATACTCACCTGGCATCACTTTTTTGTACCGAGACCCCCCTTTTTATTGATCTAGCTTCGTTCTGGCCGCGGTCCTGCATCCTTTTGCCGCTTTCCCGTAGGAAATCGGCAAAAAATTGCACCTGAAAACATAAAAATATACATATTAATATACAAAACTTAACTTTTTTCACAAACTTTAGATCAAAAATCGAAATTTTCCCATAACGACTGATCGGCTTTTACGTTTTTCTTTTAGAACACGTTAAGCCGCATCTTTTATTCCCATAGTTTATTTCAGTAGATTCAATAGTTTCCAAATTAACTTAACTTTTCTTTCAAAATTGTCAATTTCTTCATACAAAACAGCACTTTTTATTTAAAATCTCCAAATTTTTCCCTTTGACCGTGTCGGTGTTTACTTTTTCTGGTAATACTGACTGTGCTGCATCCCTGGACACCCCATTTGCCAGTGTGGGTTCAGTAGTTTTTGAATTATATCGATTTTTTATTGACTTTATTCTGTGACGGTACCTAAACCGAGGTTACCTTATACCATCGAATTTTTCATACATTTTGTTCGAACATCAAAAATTTTTGTACAAATTGAGTCGACTTTTGTTCGCATACGCTAGATAATACACCCCGTTGTATAAGTAAACCGTTCCGTACAAATTTTGTATAGTAAAAACATAGTTTTTTAACGATTTTTTGCCAAATTTCTTCTAAATTACGATTTATTTAATATTTTCGACATAAATACTCACCTGGCATCACTTTTTTGTACCGAGACCCCCCTTTTTATTGATCTAGCTTCGTTCTGGCCGCGGTCCTGCATCCTTTTGCCGCTTTCCCGTAGGAAATCGGCAAAAAATTGCACCTGAAAACATAAAAATATACATATTAATATACAAAACTTAACTTTTTTCACAAACTTTAGATCAAAAATCGAAATTTTCCCATAACGACTGATCGGCTTTTACGTTTTTCTTTTAGAACACGTTAAGCCGCATCTTTTATTCCCATAGTTTATTTCAGTAGATTCAATAGTTTCCAAATTAACTTAACTTTTCTTTCAAAATTGTCAATTTCTTCATACAAAACAGCACTTTTTATTTAAAATCTCCAAATTTTTCCCTTTGACCGTGTCGGTGTTTACTTTTTCTGGTAATACTGACTGTGCTGCATCCCTGGACACCCCATTTGCCAGTGTGGGTTCAGTAGTTTTTGAATTATATCGATTTTTTATTGACTTTATTCTGTGACGGTACCTAAACCGAGGTTACCTTATACCATCGAATTTTTCATACATTTTGTTCGAACATCAAAAATTTTTGTACAAATTGAGTCGACTTTTGTTCGCATACGCTAGATAATACACCCCGTTGTATAAGTAAACCGTTCCGTACAAATTTTGTATAGTAAAAACATAGTTTTTAACGATTTTTTGCCAAATTTCTTCTAAATTACGATTTATTTAATATTTTCGACATAAATACTCACCTGGCATCACTTTTTTGTACCGAGACCCCCCTTTTTATTGATCTAGCTTCGTTCTGGCCGCGGTCCTGCATCCTTTTGCCGCTTTCCCGTAGGAAATCGGCAAAAAATTGCACCTGAAAACATAAAAATATACATATTAATATACAAAACTTAACTTTTTTCACAAACTTTAGATCAAAAATCGAAATTTTCCCATAACGACTGATCGGCTTTTACGTTTTTCTTTTAGAACACGTTAAGCCGCATCTTTTATTCCCATAGTTTATTTCAGTAGATTCAATAGTTTCAAATTAACTTAACTTTTCTTTCAAAATTGTCAATTTCTTCATACAAAACAGCACTTTTTATTTAAAATCTCCAAATTTTTCCCTTTGACCGTGTCGGTGTTTACTTTTTCTGGTAATACTGACTGTGCTGCATCCCTGGACACCCCATTTGCCAGTGTGGGTTCAGTAGTTTTTGAATTATATCGATTTTTTATTGACTTTATTCTGTGACGGTACCTAAACCGAGGTTACCTTATACCATCGAATTTTTCATACATTTTGTTCGAACATCAAAAATTTTTGTACAAATTGAGTCGACTTTTGTTCGCATACGCTAGATAATACACCCCGTTGTATAAGTAAACCGTTCCGTACAAATTTTGTATAGTAAAAACATAGTTTTTAACGATTT
This sequence comes from Acrobasis consociella, assembly GCA_963555685.1. Classification (NCBI taxonomy): domain Eukaryota; kingdom Metazoa; phylum Arthropoda; class Insecta; order Lepidoptera; family Pyralidae; genus Acrobasis; species Acrobasis consociella. The sequence goes on along the minus strand of CAUVWO010000014.1, from coordinate 74,098 downwards.
TTTTGCCAAATTTCTTCTAAATTACGATTTATTTAATATTTTCGACATAAATACTCACCTGGCATCACTTTTTTGTACCGAGACCCCCCTTTTTATTGATCTAGCTTCGTTCTGGCCGCGGTCCTGCATCCTTTTGCCGCTTTCCCGTAGGAAATCGGCAAAAAATTGCACCTGAAAACATAAAAATATACATATTAATATACAAAACTTAACTTTTTTCACAAACTTTAGATCAAAAATCGAAATTTTCCCATAACGACTGATCGGCTTTTACGTTTTTCTTTTAGAACACGTTAAGCCGCATCTTTTATTCCCATAGTTTATTTCAGTAGATTCAATAGTTTCCAAATTAACTTAACTTTTCTTTCAAAATTGTCAATTTCTTCATACAAAACAGCACTTTTTATTTAAAATCTCCAAATTTTTCCCTTTGACCGTGTCGGTGTTTACTTTTTCTGGTAATACTGACTGTGCTGCATCCCTGGACACCCCATTTGCCAGTGTGGGTTCAGTAGTTTTTGAATTATATCGATTTTTTATTGACTTTATTCTGTGACGGTACCTAAACCGAGGTTACCTTATACCATCGAATTTTTCATACATTTTGTTCGAACATCAAAAATTTTTGTACAAATTGAGTCGACTTTTGTTCGCATACGCTAGATAATACACCCCGTTGTATAAGTAAACCGTTCCGTACAAATTTTGTATAGTAAAAACATAGTTTTTAACGATTTTTTGCCAAATTTCTTCTAAATTACGATTTATTTAATATTTTCGACATAAATACTCACCTGGCATCACTTTTTTGTACCGAGACCCCCCTTTTTATTGATCTAGCTTCGTTCTGGCCGCGGTCCTGCATCCTTTTGCCGCTTTCCCGTAGGAAATCGGCAAAAAATTGCACCTGAAAACATAAAAATATACATATTAATATACAAAACTTAACTTTTTTCACAAACTTTAGATCAAAAATCGAAATTTTCCCATAACGACTGATCGGCTTTTACGTTTTTCTTTTAGAACACGTTAAGCCGCATCTTTTATTCCCATAGTTTATTTCAGTAGATTCAATAGTTTCCAAATTAACTTAACTTTTCTTTCAAAATTGTCAATTTCTTCATACAAAACAGCACTTTTTATTTAAAATCTCCAAATTTTTCCCTTTGACCGTGTCGGTGTTTACTTTTTCTGGTAATACTGACTGTGCTGCATCCCTGGACACCCCATTTGCCAGTGTGGGTTCAGTAGTTTTTGAATTATATCGATTTTTTATTGACTTTATTCTGTGACGGTACCTAAACCGAGGTTACCTTATACCATCGAATTTTTCATACATTTTGTTCGAACATCAAAAATTTTTGTACAAATTGAGTCGACTTTTGTTCGCATACGCTAGATAATACACCCCGTTGTATAAGTAAACCGTTCCGTACAAATTTTGTATAGTAAAAACATAGTTTTTAACGATTTTTTGCCAAATTTCTTCCTAAATTACGATTTATTTAATATTTTCGACATAAATACTCACCTGGCATCACTTTTTTGTACCGAGACCCCCCTTTTTATTGATCTAGCTTCGTTCTGGCCGCGGTCCTGCATCCTTTTGCCGCTTTCCCGTAGGAAATCGGCAAAAAATTGCACCTGAAAACATAAAAATATACATATTAATATACAAAACTTAACTTTTTTCACAAACTTTAGATCAAAAATCGAAATTTTCCCATAACGACTGATCGGCTTTTACGTTTTTCTTTTAGAACACGTTAAGCCGCATCTTTTATTCCCATAGTTTATTTCAGTAGATTCAATAGTTTCCAAATTAACTTAACTTTTCTTTCAAAATTGTCAATTTCTTCATACAAAACAGCACTTTTTATTTAAAATCTCCAAATTTTTCCCTTTGACCGTGTCGGTGTTTACTTTTTTCTGGTAATACTGACTGTGCTGCATCCCTGGACACCCCATTTGCCAGTGTGGGTTCAGTAGTTTTTGAATTATATCGATTTTTTATTGACTTTATTCTGTGACGGTACCTAAACCGAGGTTACCTTTATACCATCGAATTTTTCATACATTTTGTTCGAACATCAAAAATTTTTTGTACAAATTGAGTCGACTTTTGTTCGCATACGCTAGATAATACACCCCGTTGTATAAGTAAACCGTTCCGTACAAATTTTGTATAGTAAAAAACATAGTTTTTAACGATTTTTTGCCAAATTTCTTCTAAATTACGATTTATTTAATATTTTCGACATAAATACTCACCTGGCATCACTTTTTTGTACCGAGACCCCCCTTTTTATTGATCTAGCTTCGTTCTGGCCGCGGTCCTGCATCCTTTTGCCGCTTTCCCGTAGGAAATCGGCAAAAAATTGCACCTGAAAACATAAAAATATACATATTAATATACAAAACTTAACTTTTTTCACAAACTTTAGATCAAAAATCGAAATTTTCCCATAACGACTGATCGGCTTTTACGTTTTTCTTTTAGAACACGTTAAGCCGCATCTTTTATTCCCATAGTTTATTTCAGTAGATTCAATAGTTTCCAAATTAACTTAACTTTTCTTTCAAAATTGTCAATTTCTTCATACAAAACAGCACTTTTTATTTAAAATCTCCAAATTTTTCCCTTTGACCGTGTCGGTGTTTTACTTTTTCTGGTAATACTGACTGTGCTGCATCCCTGGACACCCCATTTGCCAGTGTGGGTTCAGTAGTTTTTGAATTATATCGATTTTTTATTGACTTTATTCTGTGACGGTACCTAAACCGAGGTTACCTTATACCATCGAATTTTTCATACATTTTGTTCGAACATCAAAAATTTTTGTACAAATTGAGTCGACTTTTGTTCGCATACGCTAGATAATACACCCCGTTGTATAAGTAAACCGTTCCGTACAAATTTTGTATAGTAAAAACATAGTTTTTAACGATTTTTTTGCCAAATTTCTTCTAAATTACGATTTTATTTAATATTTTCGACATAAATACTCACCTGGCATCACTTTTTTGTACCGAGACCCCCCTTTTTATTGATCTAGCTTCGTTCTGGCCGCGGTCCTGCATCCCTTTTGCCGCTTTCCCGTAGGAAAATCGGCAAAAAATTGCACCTGAAAACATAAAAATATACATATTAATATACAAAACTTAACTTTTTTCACAAACTTTAGATCAAAAATCGAAATTTTCCCATAACGACTGATCGGCTTTTACGTTTTTCTTTTAGAACACGTTAAGCCGCATCTTTTATTCCCATAGTTTATTTCAGTAGATTCAATAGTTTCCAAATTAACTTAACTTTTCTTTCAAAATTGTCAATTTCTTCATACAAAACAGCACTTTTTATTTAAAATCTCCAAATTTTTCCCTTTGACCGTGTCGGTGTTTACTTTTTCTGGTAATACTGACTGTGCTGCATCCCTGGACACCCCATTTGCCAGTGTGGGTTCAGTAGTTTTTGAATTATATCGATTTTTTATTGACTTTATTCTGTGACGGTACCTAAACCGAGGTTACCTTATACCATCGAATTTTTTCATACATTTTGTTCGAACATCAAAAATTTTTGTACAAATTGAGTCGACTTTTGTTTCGCATACGCTAGATAATACACCCCGTTGTATAAGTAAACCGTTCCGTACAAATTTTGTATAGTAAAAACATAGTTTTTAACGATTTTTTTGCCAAATTTTCTTCTAAATTACGATTTATTTAATATTTTCGACATAAATACTCACCTGGCATCACTTTTTTGTACCGAGACCCCCCTTTTTATTGATCTAGCTTCGTTCTGGCCGCGGTCCTGCATCCTTTTGCCGCTTTCCCGTAGGAAATCGGCAAAAAATTGCACCTGAAAACATAAAAATATACATATTAATATACAAAACTTAACTTTTTTCACAAACTTTAGATCAAAAATCGAAATTTTCCCATAACGACTGATCGGCTTTTACGTTTTTCTTTTAGAACACGTTAAGCCGCATCTTTTATTCCCATAGTTTATTTCAGTAGATTCAATAGTTTCCAAATTAACTTAACTTTTCTTTCAAAATTGTCAATTTCTTCATACAAAACAGCACTTTTTATTTAAAATCTCCAAATTTTTCCCTTTGACCGTGTCGGTGTTTACTTTTTCTGGTAATACTGACTGTGCTGCATCCCTGGACACCCCATTTGCCAGTGTGGGTTCAGTAGTTTTTGAATTATATCGATTTTTTATTGACTTTATTCTGTGGACGGTACCTAAACCGAGGTTACCTTATACCATCGAATTTTTCATACATTTTGTTCGAACATCAAAAATTTTTGTACAAATTGAGTCGACTTTTGTTCGCATACGCTAGATAATACACCCCGTTGTATAAGTAAACCGTTCCGTACAAATTTTGTATAGTAAAAACATAGTTTTTTAACGATTTTTTGCCAAATTTCTTCTAAATTACGATTTATTTAATATTTTCGACATAAATACTCACCTGGCATCACTTTTTTTGTACCGAGACCCCCCTTTTTATTGATCTAGCTTCGTTCTGGCCGCGGTCCTGCATCCTTTTGCCGCTTTCCCGTAGGAAATCGGCAAAAAATTGCACCTGAAAACATAAAAATATACATATTAATATACAAAACTTAACTTTTTTCACAAACTTTAGATCAAAAATCGAAATTTTCCCATAACGACTGATCGGCTTTTACGTTTTTCTTTTAGAACACGTTAAGCCGCATCTTTTATTCCCATAGTTTATTTCAGTAGATTCAATAGTTTCCAAATTAACTTAACTTTTCTTTCAAAATTGTCAATTTCTTCATACAAAACAGCACTTTTTATTTAAAATCTCCAAATTTTTCCCTTTGACCGTGTCGGTGTTTACTTTTTCTGGTAATACTGACTGTGCTGCATCCCTGGACACCCCATTTGCCAGTGTGGGTTCAGTAGTTTTTGAATTATATCGATTTTTTTATTGACTTTATTCTGTGACGGTACCTAAACCCGAGGTTACCTTATACCATCGAATTTTTCATACATTTTGTTCGAACATCAAAAATTTTTGTACAAATTGAGTCGACTTTTGTTCGCATACGCTAGATAATACACCCCGTTGTATAAGTAAACCGTTTCCGTACAAATTTTGTATAGTAAAAACATAGTTTTTAACGATTTTTTGCCAAATTTCTTCTAAATTACGATTTATTTAATATTTTCGACATAAATACTCACCTGGCATCACTTTTTTGTACCGAGACCCCCCTTTTTTATTGATCTAGCTTCGTTCTGGCCGCGGTCCTGCATCCTTTTGCCGCTTTCCCGTAGGAAATCGGCAAAAAATTGCACCTGAAAACATAAAAATATACATATTAATATACAAAACTTAACTTTTTTTCACAAACTTTAGATCAAAAATCGAAATTTTCCCATAACGACTGATCGGCTTTTACGTTTTTCTTTTAGAACACGTTAAGCCGCATCTTTTATTCCCATAGTTTATTTCAGTAGATTCAATAGTTTCCAAATTAACTTAACTTTTCTTTCAAAATTGTCAATTTCTTCATACAAAACAGCACTTTTTATTTAAAATCTCCAAATTTTTCCCTTTGACCGTGTCGGTGTTTACTTTTTTCTGGTAATACTGACTGTGCTGCATCCCTGGACACCCCATTTGCCAGTGGTGGGTTCAGTAGTTTTTTGAATTATATCGATTTTTTATTGACTTTATTCTGTGACGGTACCTAAACCGAGGTTACCTTATACCATCGAATTTTTCATACATTTTGTTCGAACATCAAAAATTTTTGTACAAATTGAGTCGACTTTTGTTCGCATACGCTAGATAATACACCCCGTTGTATAAGTAAACCGTTCCGTACAAATTTTGTATAGTAAAAACATAGTTTTTAACGATTTTTTGCCAAATTTCTTCTAAATTACGATTTATTTAATATTTTCGACATAAATACTCACCTGGCATCACTTTTTTGTACCGAGACCCCCCTTTTTATTGATCTAGCTTCGTTCTGGCCGCGGTCCTGCATCCTTTTGCCGCTTTCCCCGTAGGAAATCGGCAAAAAAATTGCACCTGAAAACATAAAAATATACATATTAATATACAAAACTTAACTTTTTTCACAAACTTTAGATCAAAAAATCGAAATTTTCCCATAACGACTGATCGGCTTTTACGTTTTTCTTTTAGAACACGTTAAGCCGCATCTTTTATTCCCATAGTTTATTTCAGTAGATTCAATAGTTTCCAAATTAACTTAACTTTTCTTTCAAAATTGTCAATTTCTTCATACAAAACAGCACTTTTTATTTAAAATCTCCAAATTTTTCCCTTTGACCGTGTCGGTGTTTACTTTTTCTGGTAATACTGACTGTGCTGCATCCCTGGACACCCCATTTGCCAGTGTGGGTTCAGTAGTTTTTGAATTATATCGATTTTTTTATTGACTTTATTCTGTGACGGTACCTAAACCGAGGTTACCTTATACCATCGAATTTTTCATACATTTTGTTCGAACATCAAAAATTTTTGTACAAATTGAGTCGACTTTTGTTCGCATACGCTAGATAATACACCCCGTTGTATAAGGTAAACCGTTCCGTACAAATTTTGTATAGTAAAAACATAGTTTTTAACGATTTTTTGCCAAATTTCTTCTAAATTACGATTTATTTAATATTTTCGACATAAATACTCACCTGGCATCACTTTTTTGTACCGAGACCCCCCCTTTTTTATTGATCTAGCTTCGTTCTGGCCGCGGGTCCTGCATCCTTTTGCCGCTTTCCCGTAGGAAATCGGCAAAAAATTGCACCTGAAAACATAAAAATATACATATTAATATACAAAACTTAACTTTTTTCACAAACTTTAGATCAAAAATCGAAATTTTCCCATAACGACTGATCGGCTTTTACGTTTTTTCTTTTAGAACACGTTAAGCCGCATCTTTTATTCCCATAGTTTATTTCAGTAGATTCAATAGTTTCCAAATTAACTTAACTTTTCTTTCAAAATTGTCAATTTCTTCATACAAAACAGCACTTTTTATTTAAAATCTCCAAATTTTTATCCCTGGACACCCCATTTGCCAGTGTGGGTTCAGTAGTTTTTGAGTTATATCGATTTTTTATTGACTTTATTCTGTGACGGTACCTAAACCGAGGTTACCTTATACCATCGAATTTTTCATACATTTTGTTCGAACATCAAAAATTTTTGTACAAATTGAGTCGACTTTTGTTCGCATACGCTAGATAATACACCCCGTTGTATAAGTAAACCGTTCCGTACAAATTTTGTATAGTAAAAACATATTTTTTAACGATTTTTGCCAAATTTCTTCTAAATTACGATTTATTTAATATTTTCGACATAAATACTCACCTGGCATCACTTTTTTGTACCGAGACCCCCCTTTTTATTGATCTAGCTTCGTTCTGGCCGCGGTCCTGCATCCTTTTGCCGCTTTCCCGTAGGAAATCGGCAAAAAATTGCACCTGAAAACATAAAAATATACATATTAATATACAAAACTTAACTTTTTTCACAAACTTTAGATCAAAAATCGAAATTTTCCCATAACGACTGATCGGCTTTTACGTTTTTCTTATAGAACACGTTAAGCCGCATCTTTTATTCCCATAGTTTATTTCAGTAGATTCAATAGTTTCCAAATTAACTTAACTTTTCTTTCAAAATTGTCAATTTCTTCATACAAAACAGCACCTTTTATTTAAAATCTCCAAATTTTTCCCTTTGACCGTGTCGGTGTTTACTTTTTCTGGTAATACTGACTGTGCTGCATCCCTGGACACCCCATTTGCCAGTGTGGGTTCAGTAGTTTTTGAGTTATATCGATTTTTTATTGACTTTATTCTGTGACGGTACCTAAACCGAGGTTACCTTATACCATCGAATTTTTCATACATTTTGTTCGAACATCAAAAATTTTTGTACAAATTGAGTCGACTTTTGTTCGCATACGCTAGATAATACACCCCGTTGTATAAGTAAACCGTTCCGTACAAATTTTGTATAGTAAAAACATATTTTTTAACGATTTTTGCCAAATTTCTTCTAAATTACGATTTATTTAATATTTTCGACATAAATACTCACCTGGCATCACTTTTTTGTACCGAGACCCCCCTTTTTATTGATCTAGCTTCGTTCTGGCCGCGGTCCTGCATCCTTTTGCCGCTTTCCCGTAGGAAATCGGCAAAAAATTGCCCGCCCACCCTCCCGGTTGCGTCACGCTAGCTGGACAAATACGGAACAATTTAAATATTTATTAACTCATAGCCCTTATTTTTACACTATTTTTATTTTCAAGACTGGGCTTGCAACGGGCTGGACCCTTGGCTCCCTTCTACAGAGCCAAGAGACTGTAGATTTAGTTTTACTTTTATTCACTATTTAGGTTAGGAGTAAAATTGACGCCTTATTTTATTTATACTCTTAACAATTCCCTTGGCTCCCCTTTACAGGGCCAAGGAAGATTTTACACATTCAATTTTATTCATTGCCTTTATTTTATTATATACAATTTAAATTTTATTATTGACGCTGCCCTCCGACAGTTTTATTTATTGTTATTGGAAATTTTAATTTGTATTATTGTAAATTTAATTAATTGATCATGCCTATTGAAAGGACCCCGCTACAGACGAAGCCCGCTGGTAAGACTCCAAAGTCTGTGTCTTTTGCCCGGCGTCTAAGCTACTCCGAGGAAGGTGATGAAACACACAGGGTGTCCCTTTTGTCCCCCTCGTCCCAGTATGGTAGCAAATTCGGGCAAGAGACAATTCCCACGCCTTATGTCCCTCCTATAAAAAGAAGGAACAGAATCACTGACGACAGGAGGGATGAGATGGGTACCCTATGCCAAAAATTATTGACGGAAATTGAAGAGGAGCTGGAAACAGCAAGAAATCTTAAGACGACAATAAAGGATTCCATTAAGGAGAAATTAAACATATTGTCAGACACAATAAGCGACATGGGCGAATTCGTCGAAACGGTTAACATAACCCCCGGATACCATCCGTGCGCCCGTACCCAAACCTCCCCCGCCGGAGTCAC